>JAGKPY010000109.1:0-86928 GCA_022609225.1 Boeremia lycopersici
AAACCTTTATAAATATTATAATAAAGGCCTTCTTATTAATTTAGCTAATATAGTCTATTACTAAGACTCTAATCTCTTTGCTATACTTCTACTTTAAGGGGGTAAAACAGCCTATATTAAGTAGCTATAGGATATATAATAAGTGTAGGGGTATATATAGGGTAATTATCTTGTTCTTATTTTAAAGATCCTAGAAGGCAAGTAACTTATAGCTTTTATAGCTGTTAATTATTAGCAGCACATAGCTACCTACCTTCTAGCCCTTAATCTACTTAATAAAGTGCCTTAACTAGGCTATACTAATATTATTTATAGTCTAGCTATTATTACTAACCCTAATATGCTATTAGGGCGTTAAATTAGGGTACTAGGACGCATTATAGTTCTTTACTTTAAAGATAAGGTAAGGTATAATTGCCTAGCCTATTATATTAATTATAGTAATAAAGGTTACCTACTTATAGTCCTCTTATTATAACCTAATAGGCTTAGTATGTCTCTCTAATATAGTAACTACTTTAATATAGTTTCTAATACTTATAGTAAAGCTAGTCTTATTAAAGTTGTAGGTATCTTTATCTAGAATGCTATACTTAGCCTTAATATTATATACAAGGTTAAACTAGGGCCTAATAACCCTTAGGTTGCTATAGAGAACTCTCTAGCAATCTCTTTGTTAAGTTAATTATAATTAGAGTCTAGGCTTATATTTAATAAAGTTTAAAGCCTATTAGGGGCTAACAGGCTTTATACTATATATAGTATATAGTTAATTAGCTATATCTTTAATATAATAAAGTGTTAGGGCAAATCCTTAGGAATCTAGCTTCCTAATATACTGTATAAGTATCCTCTCTTCTATCTTTTGTAGGTTTACTAATTTAGGGTAGGTATTATATATTAACTATATCCTAGCGCGTTAATAGTTAATTAACCTTTAGGATATATTATAGATAATAGCTGCGTGTTATATACTTAATTTTTATAGCTCTTTAATTACTTAAAGGGCAAGCTTAATCCTCTCCTCTTTTAAAAGCAGTTTAAAATTAGGTTATTAAGATATTAAGGTTTAAAGTAGTAGAGCCCTAATAGCTTATTAGGGTAGCATACTTGCTTATCTAGCATACTTACTATACACTTATATTAGTAATAATAATAACTCTACTAATAACCTAATTAAAATTAGGCTAGTTAAGTAAGCACTACTAGAGCCTCTCTTAAGCTTAAAAGCCTAAGAGGTAATCTTATAGAGCGTGTAGAGTATAGGAGTATTAGTAGTAGGTAGTAGAGCTATAGAAAGAGTAAAAAGAGCTATAAGTAGAAGAGTAGTAGGTAATATAGAGAAGGAGAAGGCAGCTAGGCTAGCCTTAGGAAGAGGTAGAGGGGCTAGGTTATAGAGTAATATAGCTATAGCCTTAGTAATCTTATAATTAAGGCGCTCCTAGTTAATAGGGATATAGGTAGTAGTATATAAGGTATAAGAACTATAAGACTATATAGTTATTAGTTAATAGCTTATAGGTATTATAATCTATATCTAACTATACTAGAGGAGCTAGAGAAGAAGACCTATTACACTCTAAGTGTTATAATAAAGAGTAATAAGCTTATAAAAGCAAGCTAATTAATATTTAGACTTAAATATAGGAAAGTTACTTATAGTTATAGTAGTAGTAGTAGCAGTATATAGGTAGTAGTAATAAGGGTATTAGAGGTAAGAAAGTATAGCTATAGGCTAATAAGAATAATATTAACTATTTATTATAAAGAAACGCACTACTATAGATTATAACAAAGGTATAATAAACAGTAATATATTACCTCTTAAAACATAGATTAATATTATAAAGGTAAAGGGATAGTTAGTTATAATAATAATCTAGTTAATATACTCTATATATATAAGTCCTTATAGTATATAATACTCTAGGAGCTGTATAAATAGAATTATACCACACAAAGTGTATAATTAGAGTTCTAGGCGCTTATATAGTCTTAATAAGACAGTATAAGCGTAGTATTAATAGAGGTAAGAGAAGTATAAGGGTAAGGCACTACTTATACTAGTATAAGCCTAATAAGAGGTCTTAAGTAGCTTAGTCTAGCTATAGAAGCTATACAGCTTACAGGTATATAAATAGGAAATAAGTATAGGTTTTAACACTATTAAACTATATTACTATTTAAATAGATACTTAGGAAAGTAGGTTAACTATAACTTTATATACTTAACTTAATAAGCTCTATATATATTATTAGTAGGTGTCTACCTCCTAGTAGACACCTAGAGGGTATATTATAGCAGAGTAGTATAGGTAGATAGTTAGGAGTGTTATAAGAGATCTTATAATACTCTACTAAGTAGCTTAGCCCTTTATAGGATTATGTAACCTATAGCTAAGCTGCTTCTAAGAGCTAGAGGATATATATTCTAATAGCTCTATATATAGGTTTGTCCTATCTAATCTTAGTAGAGGTTAGTAGTCTAAATATATTAATTACCTGAACATACTCTTAGCTCCTTGTTTCCTCCACAATATGTTATGCATATTGCTAACCAATCTATTAACAACCATTTTGGTTGACACCTAGGCATTACACTCTTCTTTATAAGGATGTTCTTGGTTTATTAACACTAGCTTTTCTAAGAACTACCTGGCTCTTGCACACAATCAACTAGGTCATGAAAACCAGACGACGCTGTACTATCGCCACAGCACACTGCGCTCATCTTTCGCGTTAACCCAAACATACTCGGTACACCTTGGGTTGCTCTTCTGTTTCCCCAGTGTAACAGCAAAGAGATTAATCTCTATCCATGCAGGCCTCATGCCCATTCTCTCCAGCCTTTCCCACCACTTCCTGAACCTCTCAAAATCGACTTTATCCGTAATGTCTCCATTACCGAGATGCAGCTCAATCATAACCTGCCCGATGGGCAATACACTCTTGCCGCTTGCGCTCTGGACACCATCGAAAGCATCCATGAAGGTATCTAGCGCATCGTATTCGCTGCCCTCGATGTCGATCTTTAGAATGTCAATGTACGTGTGGTTGTTCGCTTTCATTAGTTCCGGCAGGGTCCAGAACGCTGGCGATGCATCATGCTTATCCTCATTACCGAGCCCAACTTTCTGGAAGAACGTGCGGTGTCGCTCGGATGTCGGAATCTGCTTTCCCCAGCCCTCGACCGAGAAGTCATAGCCCCAAATACGCGCGCTGGGTACACGTTCGAGCATCTCAGCTTCAAACGACGACTCGCCGTTAATGCCAAAGCTGTAGATCACAAGACCTTGCTCGGCGGCTTGGATGGCTGCTTCTCGCACTTCGACGGCTTCGGCACTAATGGGTTTCGGGGCCGGTATGCTCTCATAGATGCTCATGCCACAAACCCATTTGCCGCCATCGCCAAGACGACCTACGCGCTGAAAGTCGTGTGGACATGTCCACGTTGCAGGAAAGAAGTCCCACACTGTGAATGGGTACTTCAAGAAGTCGGTCGGGAAAAAAGGGACCTTTGGGTTTGCTGGATGCGATGCGGCCATCTTCTCGCGCAGCTCAACACTCTTCTTCCACGATTTCTCTGAGAGTGCCATGCGTTCGCGCAGCCATGTAGATGGATAAGAGGGGAGCTTCGACGTTGATGAAAGGGAGGGTAGGAAGGCGTATGTTCCAGCATTGTTGTTCTGGAAAAGGGCGACAAAAAAAAGAAAGATGATTGCTATAGCGGCCACTCGACCTATTCGCAAGCGTTAGTCGTGCCAGCACAACATGACGCCCAGTTGACTGACCTGTCGATGACCTAATCATGATGATAGTGAATTACAATATTGAAAGTAAGAGAGCTGCAGGGGTATCAAGGCAATGTTGTGCATGTGTAGACTCAAGTGTTGAACGAGTCTGTGAACGAAAGTCGAGGATGTTGATCACAGCGATATATTCGAACCTCGGGCTCGGGCAGATACCACATACTGCCAAGTGCAGAAGACAGCAGGAGACATCGGCTGGACCTGTATCTGCGACTCGCAAGGTATCGCCAAGTCACCCTGACATCCAGGGTACTACGCCGTTGGCGAGCGGTACGATGCGGTATTAGATCAGCCCCACCGAGATGACTGGTGCGACGGATGCCGAGCACTCATGCCCTCCAGTCTCCGTGCGAGGCTGAGCGTTGGAGTTTAGTGGGCATGGTCGGTTTCCGAACAGCGGGGAACAGTGGGCCGTTACACCCCACAGCCGCGTTTCATGCAACGGGATCGGCAGAGTTACGCGTCTCTCGCAACACGCTTCTGGAAGACGCTGCGACTGTTTTGACGTCACAAACACATGCGAGGTGGTGAGATGTGGAGTTGAATATATGGTCATTCGAGAGTCTAATTCCGGCAGTTCAAATTGGCCTCACGCTAGAATCTTGTGCACAATAAGCGCTGCCACCAACAGCAAACCACTGCATGTCGTAAACACTGCATCGCGATGTGATTCGCCTTCTGTCGTAGTGCTCAAGGCAAGTACAACAAACGCGTTCAGTGGAATGCGCAGTACTGTGTACACGCTCGCGCGTGAGCTGTCGTCAATGAGCTTCCCCTTAATTGACGCCATGACTGGATAATAGACACCACAGCATAGTTCGAATATGCAGAAACACCACAGTGTGAGACGCTCATCGCGGAAATGGCCTGGAACAAAGAAGCATGCAGATGCAACTACCAAAGTTCCCATGAGTACCCGCTTTGCTGGAAAAGTTGAAGATGTGTTCGTGATGTTGTTGTACAGCATAGAACCGAGCATCATGGAGCACATGAGTATCGCAAATATCAGTCCGAACGGAAGATCTGTAAGATAGTCAGAAAAATCCTGGCAGTGGTGAGAGTGCGAGAGTATACCATCGTCTCCGCCCGCAAGCTTGTGCGACAGTTTCAAAGCCGGAAATTTAAAGAAGATAAAGAGAAACAGTGAGCCCTCGAAAAAACACGATACCAAGGCTAGGACAAGTATGTTCGTGTCTGTTAAGCGTCAGTACTTCCAAATTGAACGATTTGTCTCTCGTGTTACCTCTAAAGATGTATCTGAGCGTTGACTTGGTAGTGTTCACAGCTGACTCTGCCTCTTCTTGCTGAAGCAGCGCAGCATTTTCGGACGCGCCACGATGGCTAGCACCATAGTTCTCGCCCTAGAAGTGTTAGGTTTCTTTCGAAGGTCGTGAATGTAGCGGTTAGCTTACCCAGAACCTCGAGATCGCAACAAATGCTACACACAAACATCCAATTGAAGCCAAAAAGGGTGCTTTGGCAGTTCCTACCAAGCCAACCAACCACTCAGCCAATATACCCGCGCAGATAGCTACAAGACTGTTCAAGATAGTCATTGCGCTGAAGATACCGCTGAGAACTGCATTTGTATCCTCGAGCATGAGTTGATTAAACTCTGCGACGAGCCAACTTTCGAACACACTCCAAAGCAAAGTTCCGCAGATGCCTCCAAGTACACGGCCTAGGAAAAGCACTCGGATGTCGTCGGCAAGTAAAGTGAAGCTAGAAAATGAGTACAGAATGCAATATGCCAAACACGCTGTCCGGCGACCGTAGCGATCCGCAAATGTTCCGGCGAACGAGGCCGATATGCCTGCTGAGACGAATCCAACAAGGAAGAGGAATGCAACTGTCTCTTCTGAGAGACCTTTCTCATCTGTGTGGTGTCAGCAGCTTCCTGTGATTGCAAATGTTGCCAGTCGTACCTTTGTAGATCGGATATATGTAAGGACCTTGAAGCCAGTCCGCAGCGTTTACTAACAGGTATATGGGAAAAAATCGCCATTTCAACTTGCAAAGACTGTCTCTTTCCGATTCTATGCCCGCGCGATGTTCGATCTTCTCTGGGTTCGTATGGTCCACGCTTTCGGTCTTACGCGATCGATATGTCTGGACAAGTACTAAGCTGTTCAACAGCAGCGAGCCCGCAAATGTTGCCCGGTAGAGATCCATTGTTTAAGTATAGTAGAGTTCAAAATGAATGGCAGACTATGCAACTACCTGCACATATGACAATGGCGATGGCGATGGCGACGATGGCTTCGGGGCGGAAATCGTCTAATTGCTTCGAAGCAATCACAGAAAATAACTTTGAGGACAGATGCTTGATATAGTTGAAAACTTTCGGTTTTACCAGCAGACGGACAGTGGACTTGTACGGACTGACAACAAGGCGCCGTGGCCTAGCAGCTGATACGAGGTCCGCCGAGCATCATGTCACGAAAGATGACAGCTTGGCTGCTTGCGCGTACTCGAGCCGGCACTTGTTATGTTTCCGAAATGTGGAGCCTCAGTTGAAGGTGGAGTCGGCCTTGTAACCGCAGCCGAGCGCTGGTCGCCTGTAATAGCCCAGTCAAACGCAATGGCCCAGTGCCCTATCTCCCGTCAGGGGATGTCCATGGCATGCTCAGGGGGTTGTGCCAGATGCATTAGCTCTTAGATGCGGTCCGATCGCGTGGGACATTGGCTTACTCCCCACGGCTTTGTACCCCTTTAACGCCATCGGTACCTCTATGGTAAAAAGGCAGTGATATGGTTGCTTTAAAAGTCTCGTGGTTGGACTTGTGTCCCTTAAGAACTGTGCAAGCGTTGGAGAGCTAGGTATGAGTGAGGCAGTTTCGCGCTTGCAGTGATGACGTAATCCACGCCGCCACTTCCACTTCCGCGACGTTCTTAACACTCACTACATCAAGGCCTCACGTTCTTACTACTCTTGGACCATTCGTGTCATAAGATCTTTCTTTTGGGCCTACCCTGAGAAAACAAGCGGACTTTGAAGCATACGCGCTGATCAATTGGATCGCGTCAAGTACCTAGGTACCTAAATCTTTACGTTTGTGTAATCCCCAAGGACTGCTACGTGGATATCGTTTGCTCGACCATTTGACAGGACTTTTGCGCAGTCCAGAGAGGCGCCATATTCGTCTGCGTCAACTCCTACAAATTCGACTCGAGATATCTCATACAATCTTTCGCAGAATTAGCGCGCCTGCCATCTCAAAATTGCGAGCTCCACAGCTATTTAGACTCCTGATCTTTCCATAGCGACCGCACGTACGTCCTACACACGCCTCAGTCAATCTAGCGCCGCAAGAATGTTGTGAGCGTATGCCTGGATCCATCTTTTTGACGAAACGATGATGTTCGTGCTTGCTCATCACGAAACCGATGCAACGCAATCAGCCATCACCTTTCCATACGTAGCCGTGTTACCAGGAAAGCGCTAAGATGTTCATATTACATTATCGCAGGGGTAAATAACCCATATGGATTTAAGCCTTCGCAGCAGCTAGCTGTTAACAGAAAGTGACTTATAGAGGTATATAAAGTATTTCAGCTTTGATCTCAGCACTTTATTATCTAATCTTGCATGCTTTACTGTTGCTTGTAGAGAGGTGCTGCTAGAAGAAAGATATTCCTGAGGATCCACATCAACTATTTACCCCTGCCACACTGTAGTGTTGTTCAGTTGAGTAGCTGAGCAGGCATGATGACTTGGCCGATGAAACCGGCAGTACGAAGCTGGACCTTAGGCGACTTTGGATATTTTAAAACCGCCAGGAACGAGCTTCTGAAATACGCCTTGGGGATCATACTTTTGCGCCGCTGCCTTCATCTTCTCGACATTCTCCATTCCATACCCTACCAAAGGATCTTGGGTCACGTCTGCGTAGTCGAGGTACAGGTATGGGTTATCGGCACCGATGCTTACCGCGTAGGTACGAACCCTGTTGATAAGGTCCGCACCGGCCTGCTGGAAGGGTCCGTTTTGTGCAGCGCCTTGCCAGGATATATAGGGCTGGTATACTATAAGGTGGTAAGCACAATTAAGATTTGGCCTTTACCGGTCGACACTTACAACATAGCGTCTGGCCATTGAATCGCTCCAGCCCAAGAACATTTCCACCTCGCGCAGCGCTGTCCTTCCAGTATGCCGGTACGAGAGGCTGATACAAGATGTGTATTTGCCACTCACCCGTTGCCTTCGTCTTCAGATTGGCGACAACTTCCAAATAAATCTTGTGAGCCTCGATCATCATACGTAAATCGTTGGCAAAAGTCAAAGTTCCGAAGTAGACGCTCATCGTGGTTGGAGCTGCGAAAGCGGCCGCAAGGCTAGACATGTTTGTTAGGGCAGTGGTGTCGGACATGTTACCAGGGATCGCAAGGAAGTCGTCGTAAGCCGCAGGACGCACGACAGGCTCAGCATGAGCATAGGCATTCAAAATCAGGTGAGTGTCGATGATCGATGAGTAAAAAGGCATTACGATGACGGCCGACTTGGGATTTCCGTCCATGTTGTCGGCAAAGTCGACAAGCGCCTTGAACTGGTCTTGGATCGTGGTTTCTGGGTAGCTGACCAAACCGCCCCACATGCCAGCGTATGTGAAAGTTCGAAACTTGAATTGAGTAACGATTCCAAAGTTGTTGTTTCCACCTTTAAGAACGGTGAAGAGATCCTGGTTTTTAGTCGTGCTGGCAGTGGCTATGTAGCCGTCAGCGAGCACGATCTCGAATTCTAGGACGTTATCGCATATTAGGCCATGTTCCGGAGAAAAGTACGAGATACCACCGCCGAGCGTCAGTCCGCCGACGCCAACAGTGGATGATCGGCCACCAGTCGTGATTACACCCAAAGGCTCAAGGGCTGTGAACACGTCATTCCACCTAGCACCAGGACCAACCTCCACGAAGTTGCTTTCAGCATCGTACCGAACAATATTGATGTACTGTAAATCGATGGTCACACCTTCCTTTATATTAGATGCGCCAGCATACGGCGTATGCCCACCACTACGGATCGCAAATTCGCAGGGTTCTGGAAAGGATGCAAGAGTCTTGACTGTGATGGAGACATCATCTGAGTTCCTGGGTTGAACGATACAATTTGGTGTTATCGACTGCTGCTTGATGTCAAAGTATGACTCAAGACTAGCATTGTACGCTGCCTGGCCCGGAAAGTGAAGGTAGGGTTTCAGAGAAGTGCGAGCCAAAGAAGCACACTACACTCGATCAGTGACCGAACGAAAGCTGGAAGTATGCTCTACATACACAAGAGTCTCTCCCGTCATGAACGCCCGCCCATAGTGCAAGAGCTGCAGCAAATGACGCAGATATGAACCCAGCCATCTTCAATGACCGAGATCCGGGCACCACAGCGGTCGGGACAAGAACAACTGGCGATGCGACAACAGTTATACCTACAGCCTCCGCGAAAAGGCCCGTCTATGACAGCCACGCAACCTCGCCGCTGGGAGTAAGCTAGCAAGGTGGGACGGCTCTACACCAGTACAACTAGTGTGTGAGTTCTGCTTCATTGGCTGGAAGAGGCCTTTGGTTTAATAGGCGCTGGCGAAGCAACAAGGTTCTTGATTGGAAGAAAACCCTCAAGCCAAAGAATTGGTGCCTGCCTAGAAACAAGTCATCTTCGGTTTTTGAACTCCATCTGAGTGTCTTTCACTGCATCATCCACCTTCATAAGACATCAGCGACCTTTGTTGACATTGCGTCTAGGGTAGCCTCTAGCTTGACGTTTGTGTGCGTAACATTATCATACTAGGTCTTAAGAACAGCCAGTTTCACCACGAGATTATCCACTGTCTTGGCTATTTCAAATGTTAATCAATAATCCTGATCGAAATAATAGCAGCTAGTAAGTGAGATGTGAGACTTCTGAAGCGCTCTGGTGTTGTCTTCGACGATTTTAATAGCATCAGGTGAAGCATTATCGCTAGCGTTTCGCAGCTTTGTCTCGTTCTCAATGGCGTTGTTCACTTCCAGAACATGGACCGCGAATTGTGAAGTGGACGGTTGCTTACGTGTAGCATGGCAGTTTGCGTGTTGTGTGTATTTTTGTCTGTGGCCCGGGAGCGAGCAGAAAAACAGGGCGCCGGCCGCTTGTTCATAGTGGCGGTTACTGGGGAAGCGGGGTTTGCTCGGAGTGGCAGGGTTTCGTTCGGGCGTCTCAGAGGAACTCACCAGACGTTGCAAAGAGAAGTGCAGGATCAAACTGACAATCCTCTCCTTCGTTGTCCTTGACCTTGAGAATATCAGCGCAGGCGCATTGTCCCACAGGTATTTCTTCCTTCCAAATTTGATAAGAGGTGGTCCATTGCCCATGAAGACCGGCACGCGGTTCTCACGGAGCCATGCTGGTGTCTGGGAGGCATTCATGGCACTGTGTTAATTGGCGCAAAGCGCGGGCCTGAGGAAGCTGGACAGGTCGAAAGTGGCAGGCGCCATGGCGACAAGTTGGGAAAGCGACAACAGAGAGCACAAGTCATAAGCAAGGAAAACTCCGTGGGGAAGGCGAGCAAACCGCAAGCGGGGTGTAGGTGAAGGTGATATCTTTGGAGCATGGAAATCGAGGTGCAATCTGACAAACCAAGCGGCCGGTAGGTCGATTCAATGAGAAGTTTGATATTATTCGGGCCACCACTGAATACGGAGGAGGTCAGTTGCCCATAGCCACTGCAAGCCACGACTAAAAACCAGCCATTGCCGTGCGTCCTGCGAAAGCTCTGCGAGTATGTAATACTGTGGAGCAAAGCCGTCCTCGGAGACAGGCTATGGATACTAAGAAGGAGCCGCTTGTGGTGTTGGGGGGGGAGAGGACCGCGGCCCGTCTCGAGGGGCATGGCTGCCGTCATCCGTCATCACAAGCCTGCCAAACTGGGTCCACCTCCGCGGCGGCGCCATGTTTCTCCCACAGCAGTAGCAACGCTCCACCCACGCCCCATGAGAGCGCGAGACCACCAGCTCCATGTCCGAGTCTGGAAAGGCTGAGCCGCCGCGCCAGCTGTCATCAAGCGACGCGCCCAGCGACCCCACGGCCGCCGCTGCCGACGATGTGCAGCCGCCGCGACACAGCAGCGAGCAGCGAGACGGCGCCGAACAGGTCGACTTCGCCAATCCCACGCTGAGCGTCATTGGCAATGCCTCGCGCAGCCCCTCGTACAGCGGCGCAACCTCGCCGTCGAGGGAAGGCACGCCGCCGCCGCTGCCCCCGCGGCCGCGACCGCAACTGGGCGTCCCTGCCTTTTCTCCGCGGCCAGCTTCCTCGCACTCGGTCAGACGTGCGCCGTCGCGGCCGCAGCTCGTCTCCAAGGCCACGACGCAGCTCTCCATCACCAATACCCAGGCCTTCGGCAGCGACCCGTGGGACGACTCGGCATCGCCGGCATCCTCGAAGCCACGCCACGTCCGGCCCCGCACGTCGTCCAACGCTCTAAGCGATGCTTCTGACAGCGCGAGCCTTCGCAGCTATGCGCCAACGATAGCCGAAGCGGGCGGCGAGAGCATTCTGGGCGAGGTCATGGGAGCGACTGAGAAGTCGAAGCAGGAGGAGACGCTACTGCGCTCACTAGGACACAGATTCGAGGACTCGGAGGCACTGAGCATGTTCCCGCCCGACCCCGCTTTTGAGTCGTCTTTTGACAGCGAGTTCGAAGACGTCGACGACATGGCAGCAGACGGGTCAAACGAAGGTAAGATTGGCCGACAGTGTCGATGCGACGGGCGTGCTGATGTGAGGTGTAGAACAAGTCATGCGCCAATGGCGAGCCAAGCTCAAGCACTTCCTGATCCTCTCGAGCGCAGGGAAGCCCATCTACAGTCGTCACGGTGATGACCAGCTGATCACGAACTATATCGGCGTTGTGCAGACCATAATCTCCTTCTACCAGTCCACGAAAGACACCCTGCGTGGCTTTACAGCAGGCGACGTCCGCTTCGTCGTCATGTCGAAGGGCCCGCTGAATCTTGTCGCAATCACACGCCTGGCTGAGAGCGATGCTCAGCTGCGCACCCAACTCGAAGCCTTGTATATGCAGATACTCTCTACACTCACACTCCCTAGCATGGAACGCATGTTTGCAGCACGCGCCAACTACGATCTGCGGCGACCCCTGCAAGGCACCGAGACGCTCTTGTCTGCACTTGCAGACGGCTTCACAAGAGGCTCACCTTCGACATTGCTATCAGCACTCGAGTGCCTGAAGCTACGCAAGTCCCACCGCAACACTATCAACAACACTCTCCTCAAGACGCGCTCCGATCATCTGCTCTATGGTCTCATCGTTGCATCGGGCAAACTTGTGTCCGTTGTACGGCCGAAGAAACACTCTTTGCACCCTGGTGATCTGCATCTGATCTTCAATATGCTATTCGAAGCAGGCAGCGTCAAAGCTGGAGGTGGTGAGAACTGGATACCCTTGTGTCTGCCCGGGTTCAACAATACTGGGTATCTGTACATGTATGTGAGCTTTTTGAATTTACAGAATCCTGGCGAACAGATGGAAGAACGCCCAAGGACGAGAGACGGCGGTGAGGATGAGGTTGCCGTTCTGCTGATCAGCGCGGACAAGGAAAGCTTCTTCGAGATGAGAAGGATGCGAGACAATCTGGTCGAGGTACGTACATCCCGCTTTACTTGGCTGCCCTTTTCATTGGTCTTTCCCGCCTGATGTATGTTCTACGACCCAAAGCCTGGCCTGGACCTGGACAACCTCTCGATGATGAGATGCGCTCGCGGAACGTCAAATATCGGGGACCAAGCAGTACTTCGAGCAAGCTCAACCCCTTAGCTTGTGCGTGATGCCTTACTAATGGGGTCTGCGCAATATTCTCATGACCAGCCTGAACGTTAAGAGTCATCTGCTCTAATGTTCAACGGCCCTTTTCGTACGAGCCAGCCACGACGTTTCGCAGCAACCAGGATCTACCTGTTCTATGGACGGCCCATCACATGCGGCAAGATCCACACGTTTCGTTACAAAAGTCTCCCTATTCAACTCATACCAAAGCACCCCTGGACGACCTGGAAGCGGGATCGGGATCGGTCCTGCTTGAACCTTGTCGAGCATCGGTAGTGGAAAATGCCGCAAGCGCGGAGCACGGCTTTCACTCGGACGAATCGCCGTTGTACAGCGCGGGCCTTCGGTCTCGGACTGACCGGACTCCGACTCTCCAGCACCTCGACGGATATGCACCCGGTTCCGTCCCGTCTTCCCTTGCTGCTCATATCAGCGTGGCGGAGCGTTGCTCCGCGTGCCGGACGTGATTTGTTGACATCCGTTCACGGCAGGAACCACAGCTGACATGACACCACCAGGCACTTGCAGCAAACAAATCCATCACACACATCTCTGCCGCCGTGCATGCTGGCCGTCCATCGTGCACCGACATTGTGCCAGGCAGTCCAGTACGGCATTTCCTCTATAAGTCAAGGGGGAATGTGCAGTTCTGCATGCCAAGCTACACTCCCTACTTCTCCAGCCCGCTCGACCGCAGGCGTCTATTAACGCTGTACGCGCATTTACACTCTACATTGCATGCCCGACCTACAAGTTTGAAGATTCACCATGAGACGGGCTCGAGCTGCATAGCGCTCGCGTGGAGCACGCCGCTCTTCGAGTTGTTTGCTGTGGCGCCGCCGAATACGTCGAGAGCTGCGCTGGCGCAGGGAGCCATGAAGATTGTGCAGTGGGTCAGGAGGGAGGAGGAGAGGGTATTTATTATAGGTGGCGCGGTGTTTTAACGGGGAGATGGATCGATTGTGATACCCAAGTATATACGCACAGTGCGATTCTGAAGCTGCGCTCGAATTAGTGCCCAAGGTCCACGCGTGACGACATGCTGACGAGGGGTTCAGTGCCCGCGGGGCTTTACGAGTCTTTGAGAGAGCTGAAGGAATCTGGTCAGACTCGAAGCTCAATAACCTGGGAACACAATTTCACCTTGAACTCAATGACTGTCTTCGCGTATAAATGCATTGAAGCCAACCCACCGTGTATCTATCACTCCGTGTATTGCTCTTCACCAATCGCACGACACACGCACGCTATGCAGAAACTCCAATCACAAACGAACAGAAACCCCATTGCCAGTGCTCAAAAGGGCCAAAAGCAGGCCACCAGCCACACAGCGGCATACAACGAGAGAAAAAACACGAGCACTGAAAGGCAAGATGCATCGCAGCAAGGCACCAAGGACGAGTATTCCAACTCTCCCGGCGGCGGGGCAGGGTTCTCTTGGTCGTATCGAGGGCGTCGGCCGCGCAGGGAGTGGCGGAGGGGTCGGTGTCCGAGGAAGGGCTGTCGCTCGAGAGGAGAATGCAGCGTTTCTTGCGAGCCGGCTGAATGGATCGAGATGGCGGCGCCAGGGCGAAGTGTCGAATCGCTGTCACTTCCACCGCCTCCACTGCTACTGTCGTTCCCGCTACCACCGATACCGTCATAGTCATTCTGTCGAGTGCCCGCTGTGACAAAGTTGCTGAAGGTAAAGGAAGAAGTGCCCCCGACCAAATTGTTGAGAAACAGCATTTCATCCTCAACCTAGAAACAAGACATGTTAATCAGAATGCTGGGCTCATTCGAAATCAGCGCCACTGAGTTCAGCTTCGAGCTTTGCGCGCTCTTCAGCATCACTCACAAAAGCAGCACCCGTAACATCGTCCGTATTGCTCTTCTGTCTCTTGAGCGCCGGTTCCCCGTCACTGGCATTGGCTGAGATGCCCAATCGACTCGCTTCGTCAGGGTTTGAGCTGACCCAGCGCTCGCGCCACCGTTCGCGAAGGGTGTCATAAATGAAGACGAACTGCTGTTTTGACTGTACCATCATAGGTCGCTGATCCCTGAGCATCTCGACGACCCTGAAGACAGGGTCCTCGTCGTCAGGCAGGGAGTCCAGCGAGCCCTCATCGAGCTCTTGTATAAGCCAGTCAAGAGCAATGAAGGTGCCGCTTCTACCAATGCCTGCGCTACAATGTACAATGCGGGGATTTGTCGAGTTGTCCGAGTTTTTCTGGCGCGAGAGTTCCACCATGCTCAGCAAAGCCGACTTGTCTGCGCCTTCGGGAACGGAGAAGTCTGGCCAGCCTTCGAAGAGCAGATGCCAAATCTTTCGCGATTCGCTTCCATCCTCGGTTGTCAAGTCGATCTCCCTGACTTCGGTCCGAGCCTCCGGATCGTGGGACAATTCCTTCAGATGCAAGTTGTGTATGAATCCGTCACCAAACTCATCATGTTCGTTGATGCGCAGGTCTGGATCTGCTGTCGATCGAGGGAAGTAAGGATAGCACTTTTCGCGGGCTTGCTCGTGGGTTTTGGTGACCATGACAATGACGGCTGGCGACTCGTTCTGCTGCCAGATCATGCGCCAGAAATGCGACCAACTGTCAGCCTTGGGTCCCTGTGTTGCAATGTACTTCAAGACTGTGCCCGACTTGGTGGACTTGAGATGAATCGGCGAAGCGTTGATGTAGTCGAATGCATCCTCTGGAACGTCCAGGTGTACTCTGTTCGCCTGGTACGGGTCGACGTTGACGTAGCGGTTTCGGGGAGCGTAGGCGTCGCCGCTGCAACGTGCCCACTGGGGAGGCTGTTCGGTATCGGTCACGGCCATGCTGTCCCGGAGGCGGTTCATCTGCGCCCACTCCAGATCGTTCCATTTGGCATCAAGCGTGGCTGTATGCAGTTAGCCAGTCTGCCACTAACACAACAAAGGTCGAGTGTACCTGCCTGCTCTTCTCGGCCTCAGGAAGGCGGGATAGGGGGTAGGGTCCAGGGCGTGGTCGCCATTGGGGTTCGACTCGATGTGCAAGGCCGGCAGGAGGTTGTTGGTGCTCACTGCAGGGGTGCTGAAGGTGGTGCTCGCGGCGGGGGTGCTGAGCGAGGCGTGTGTGGCTGATCGCGTGCTGTCCTTGCTGCGCGAGCGCTTCGACGATGCTGGCGAGACGGGGACGGAGTTGGGGGCGGACATGACGCCCGTGACGACCGGGTCGGTCCTGAGGAACCCGCCCTTGAGCTTCGCCTTGCGCCTGAGGGCGCGGAGTTTATGCAGCGTGAAGGAGTTGTTGGGCGTGTCCAGGCGCACTTGTGGTCCTGGTTCTCGAGCGACAAGGAGGGTCCGAGGGGAGGCAGCGGTGGAGGGCAGGCGGTGCGCAGACACTGGCGCGCAGACACTGGCGCGCGAAACGACTCGCGGGTGGCCTCGAATATGAGGGTGAGCGGCTTGGGGGTGCTGCGTGACTCGCGACGGTCGAGGCGCCCCGCAAGTGCCAGCGACGGCAAGTGGGTGCAGTCGGCGTGGCACCAGCGGTGAATGTTTCGGGTGCGCAGACGCTATCGGCGGCTGCGTGGAGGGCACGACACCGAAGACGCCGGGCGCGAGGCAGTCCACGCCAGCTCCACGGCCACCCAACTTGCCTGGAGATGACCAGGAACAGGCTCCGGCCGTGGGCTCGACGGTGGAGGGGTCGCTGTCAGGGCGCGGGCTGGCCGGAGCGCTGCCGCGTCGGACTACCGAGTGAGCGCTGGGCAGCCTGGCGATGGCGAATCCGAAGAGCGAGAGCGAGCAGTGAAGAGGGCAGCGAGTCTGGTGGGAACGCGGCAATCGCAGGAACCCGAGCGACGCAGTCAGCCGTCAACACAGCAACGCAGTGCAGCAAGAAGCCGCCGCTGTCAGGCACGTCTGGGTCGCTGCAGGCAGACCCTTGGTCCACTCGGACGAGCGCGCCTTCCCGCTGTCGCCGCCACCGTTGCTCCTCACTCGACCGCCACCGCAGCGCACCACGACGCCCTCTGCTCCGACACCCCGTCTTCAGACACCCCGTCTGTCTGAGAACCCGTCGTTGGATGTGAGCCCCCTGCTAGCAGACCATCATGGCGCCCTGGTTCGCCCTCCTCGAGGTATGTCGACTGCTTGGAACTGGCTGCAATATCGAGCTGACAGGCGTTACAGGCGTGGGCAGTCGCGGCAGTACGTTGATCGAGCCTTGGGAGTAGATTGCACGGCGTAAAGTGCTGACCCATACCCTCCCAGTTGATCCGCAGCCCCACGTTCAACCGCGCAATTCACAAAGCATACAAGAAGATCAACAGGATCCCCGACCATGAGCCAAAGAACGGATTGGGCCGTACGTCGCCAGCAACCCCCGCGAGTGGACCATCGCTGACAGCAACAGGCACTGGTCCTTCGGCTTTCGATCACTTTAGAGACGAAGTCAAGACCCAGTTCAAGGACCTTACTTGGCAGAAACGAGATCCGCGCAAATGAAGCCCTCCATACGATCGAGTCGCTCTCCACTCCCTTTGCGTGTGGCGTTGGACCGATCGAAAGCAGCAGGTGTGGCATGCGTCGTCAACCACGACAGCTCCATGCCACAAGCCCCACACGAAGATACACACTAGTGGCAGAGCACGCGCTATTTTGCAACGAAGCCGCATCGATGCTGTTCAAATGGGGTGGATCATCAAGAGACAGTCACTAGGCCTAGGGACAGGTACTCTCTTAACCTGCATATTGCGCTGATGTTCCACACGTGCGAGCGGTGCGCTGGGTGTAAGCAGAAGCGCAAACAGAGGTTGTAACGCCGTGAAAAGAAGCTTTCCACTTTTTACTTGAACCGATGCATCTGCACGTCTCGAATAGCTGGTTCTGCTTGGGCTGGAAGCAGCCAGAGTCGTCATGGTATTATGGTGTATACAAGGGCACACGTCAGAATTTGGCACGTAGTATGCCATGACGCTGTATACAGCTGTCTATGTCTTGCTGAACATATTGTGTCGCACCAATGGAATTGGCTTCAATTTCATCTACGGCAGTCATCATTGAGAGTAGTCTAGGCCGCGAGTCTATCCATGAGTTGTCCAGACATCAACAACGGCACGCCACCCATACTTCACCCACCGCCGCATCACCCTTCTGTCATCTCCGGACGAAACGGGTACGGTGTTCAACCTGTGCAGGAACATATCCTCATATGAGATACGCTCTGCAGTATAGCATTGGTCGAACAAGGCACCGCCCTTTGTCCGTGGCATGAGCGTCATCTTTGAACGGCATTCTGTAGGCCCTTCTCTCGCTGCGACTTTATCGTCGATTGCCTCTCGTGTCACTCTTTTTGTCGCTGCGCTTGCTCGTCTTCTGATCTTGCGTGTCGCCGTTTCGGCTGTTCCTCTTATTCCCCAACGCCCTGAGTCGCTGCGCGCATTGAAATAAAAAACACAATGCTGGACGTGCCTGCGCAGGATCCGACAGACCTCAAGCCCATCTATTGGCAGAGGAAGAGGGTCTATCGTGATATACGAGTTCTGGCTAGGCGGTCAACGCAGCTGTAAGTGCCTCCTTTGAGTAGGTACTAGGTACTGTACGTAGTCGCCAAAGATTGCCTCGGCGCTGGACATCCGCCGGGGCCTATTGGTCCATTGGATCATGACTCAGCAATGAAGGAGGTGGGACGCGTGTTTTTAGAGAACTATCTTGGTACAATGGTACGCGAGGGTACTGTGCACTGTGCAGGTCTTCGGCGTGGGGGTCTCAAGCAGTCTTCGCAACCATCAACGATTGGATTTCATGACGTAGCCACCCGTCAACAACGATAAGCTTTTCCTAGTCCATCGACTGACCACTGTTACTGCGTCGCTGACGGGCTGTTTAGCAATATGCACCAACGATTAGGGGGGTACGGCAGCCGCCCTTGATTGGTACCGTTGGGTAATGTTCCTTATTGCAGATAGTTCTTTCGCCGAACTGAATCCTTCAAGTCTGTCGTCGGCGATGCCAGCCTTGCACCAGCAAGCCAATAAGGCCGGCCTCGGATCGCGGCTAGCTCGTGCTTCCGAATCCCTGTGCACATCACTGTCAAAACTTGCACTCTGATTCCCGAAGATTTTCGGGAGATCGACGCATCGCAAACGGTGAACATGTTGCGCAAGATCAGCTCGCCAGAGTTTCTATCGCACATTCGGCAACCTCTTTGAGGACATGCCGCTGCCCTAAAACAGCAGTATCGTAATGCACAGCGGCTGTACTGCGGGTATAGTGAGCTGGTCCACAGCACTTAGTGATTAGGGGTTTTTGAAACGCGCTGTGTATTGGGAAACGTAGAAAACTTTGTGTGCCTCATGGCTTCCTGCATGCATGTTGTGCTGTATATCCTGGATAGAAGATGCCACTACTGCACCAGAACACTCGCGTCATCACGCACAGCTTTTGGAGATCTGTTGGTGCTGCGGTTACCTTCTTGCGAGGGATTCATACGAGCATGCTCATCTTGATAGTATAGTCTTGGGAGGTTTACCGAGATTGCTAGGCTTCAAGGAGGAGCGGTGAAGGCTACTGGCTGGTCTGCAGCAGAGCATTTCTGTATCTTGAGCGGCATCAAAAATCAAGGTTGTGGCGAGAAAAGCAGTAACAGTTGGACTTCAAACACACAATTGTTACTTATACTTGGCATATGCGATGAAAGCTGTATTGCCAGTGATCCCTTTCAGCGCTCTGTGGCTGTATACGGCATAATCCTTCTGATACCTACCTACCTAGGTATCCTCGTACTACTAGCTTACACAAAACATCCTGGTAGGTTTCGTCACTTGTAACACTGCGATTACGATCAGGTGCTTCCTGCCGCAGCTGCGCGGCAGCGATTAAGCAGCTTCGCTTACAGCTCCATGATACCTAGGTACGATTCGGCACCTTCAATTTCGCGGTTTAACGTGGGATGAGGGTTCAATCTGATCTGGGTTGCCAAGACGTAAACCCCGTGGCCTCTGGCTGCCAAGACGTAGATAGATTCTGTGGCCTCTAGGGAGCATCGTCCAGGAGTTAGATCATAAAGTTTTCGACCTTTGCATGTCCATGGGGTTGTAGGGCGAGTCTGTAGGGTCACTAGTGCAAGGCGGTGGTGACGTAGCAGGTAAGATGTTAGGAGTATACGGGGTATACGGGGTAAAGGGTGACGAGGCCGGACACGAATTCCCCGTAGGTGCATCTTCTGTGTGCAATTGTGATGAGCTGCGTGGCGTCCCGCTTCACCTCTCGTATCGGAAGACAGGTCTTTGCGATAGACAGTAGGTCAGTGCAAAGGCTCCGTGAAGTATCAAAACCAATCGATCCAATGGTGCTCAAGCAATGGGTGGAGAGGCCGGGGTATTGGGGATTTCGGCGCTTTTCAGTACACCTGATAAGTGACTGTCAACGGGAGGGTAGCACGTTGATTTGGTACCTGGTGCTGGAGTAGCATGCATGCAGCAAGGCAGAATCCCTTGAGGGACGCTACGATAGGTTGGCCTCAGATCTTGCTGTATACACACCACGCCGGCATAATGTATCAGACCGACGTGGGTAGTAGACGTGGGTAGTGGATTACGATAGACTGGGCCTTGTGGGGCACAGTAGCCAGCCATGATCAGCCTTAACGGGGAACAGACCACTACCTTCAATGAAAGGAACGAAGTGGATAAAATCGAGCACAGATGATTGCCAAATCCACAGATTCGGTCCTTCCACGGTGTGGGAATCTCGTTCTCGTTCTCGAATTCATACTCTTATGCACGTGGTTTACTAGGGTGAGCTGCTTTCGTTTAGCTGTAACATTCCAAGACCATCATCGAGCAACGTCATTCGCGATCGTCCCCGTGATTGAGCAGAATGCTGTCTGATCATAGCTAAACCGGTGTGATGACATGATGCCCGCTTCGAGGAAGCAGGATGAAGGCAGAGGCAAAGGCGTGTGGACAAAATACGCATACTTCATTTGTAGCTCCAATGCAGTTGAGTAGGCGTGTTTACGCCGACCAGCCCCTGTATACAGTCTTGGCCCCATACTTCTGCCCTTTCTTGAGGACCATCATGGCCTTGTACTCGGGAACGTTGATAGCGTTCACGTAACGACTAGGCTCAACGCAAAATCCTGAGCGTGCAGCCCTCGCTGGCAACCCTTCTACAGCTGGTACGTCAATGTACTTGCCAGTATAGAACTGGAAACCAGGCTCGGTGGAGTAAACCTCTAGGTGGATCTTGCTCTCTGGATGGTACGCAGCTACAAGTTTCTGGAGAGGTGATGAACGGGTGTCGATTGAAATGCTGCTCACGTCGGCATTTGCAACGAAGCAATCGTCGACATCTGGTTCTTTCTCTCCCAAAGTAAATGTCTTGCCTGAGCTGATACCCGGGTACTCTTCAATGGGACCAGTGGGTATGCCACCATCGTCAACGACTTGGTACTTGTTGGTGATCAAAGTGATCTCGGTGCCAGCAATCGATGGCTTCCCAGTCAAATTGAAGTAGCTTCTCAGGCATCAGCAGATTGCCAAATTATGGTGTTTGGCGACTTACCTGTGGTTTGTCATGTTGATGGCTGTTTCTTCAACTTTGTCACCGATCAACTCGGCCTCATACTCAATGTAGAGGACCTCCTGCTGAGCGCCATTGACCTGCTCCTTCTTCTGCACATACCATACACTGACTTGTACGGTGCCGGGATATCCCTCTTCACCGTCTTTGCTCAAATATTTGAAGAGGACTGCTTTCTCACCATCACGCTCCACTTGCATCGGACCTTCAAACTCATGCTTTCCCCAACCCTGCTCACCGCCGTGTAGGGAGTTCGGCCCGTTGTTCACAGGGAGTTTGTATGACTTTCCGTTCAAGTCGTTGATCGTTCCTTTTGCGACACGATTGGCAATACGCCCAATAGTCTCGCCAAAGTATGGGGCATTGTACTGCTTGTACTGCTCAGCGGTCTTAAAGCCCTGGACGATATTGACACCGTTGACATGAAACTCCTGAATAATCGCTCCCAGGGGCAGAAATGTAAAAGCCGCTGCTGACATGGTGGGTAGGCCAGTAGTGACGAGAGTCTTTTAAGGCTGGTGTGATGCGTCAGCTGCAGCTCATGTAGGCAAGTATCGTATTCTCGACATTTGAGGTGGGGTAGTAGCGAACATCACGTCAAGTTTCCAAAATGCGGGGCTTGCAGAACTCACCAGAGCGTCGAATTTAGCACCAATGGACTGATTTCTCGTGATGTAGAGAAATCCAATGTCACTCGTAGGTTTCAATGGTTACTTGACACAAAAGTCGCAAAAAGTGCACATGGTGCTCTAGATGTAGGCGTTCATTAGGCTAATGAGGGGGTGGATCTCGCTCTTCTGCCGCCTTGTCGGTACTGCGAGCGACCATACGGGAACCCTCTTACCATGGAGTATGAAGCCCGACAGAGTCGCGCGGTATGCCTAATCGAGACAACCCTGTGGCTCGTAAAGAGGACGTCTCAATTTGTGGATACTTTGAATTGTGCGAATTCGGCAGCCTGTTGGGGATTAGTAAGCTTAAGCGGATCGTCTCCAGCATCACTAATCACGCATCTGCCAAGTGGTGAAAACATCTTTCGATATGAATATTGTACAGATAATATCAACTTCCCAAGCGCGTTGACGAGCGGGTGTAGCTTTCTAATCCACCATCAGAAGTCTTGATGGTTGAACTTGGAAGTCGGTCCGGTCAGCGCGGCTACTTCGGTCTTCACGTCATAGTGAAGGCCTCTTTCCGCAGTCGTGATATAAAAGGTAGCTATGCAAGGTTGATCATGCGATGCCAGCCTTATCCGTTAACGCCGAATGCCAGTACTTGTAGATCTATCCCAAAACGCTAGAACGCTAGACTAAGAATGCTGAGAAGGAGGCCTGCGCCATTCATGCGCCAACCGGGTTTTGTATGAAGTTGTTGAAGTCCAGGTCGGTCGTATTGTTCCAGTCAGGCATCATTGGGTCGTTAGGATTCAAGTATATCGGGTCGCCCATCATAATCTGGTCGAAGCTGTTGTTGAAGTTGTCAAATCCAGACAATGATTTGCTGAAGTCCATTGGCTCGTCCATCATCATCGAGTCGGTCATCCACGCTCGAGATAGAGCAGAGGGGTCCAGAGCGCCGGTTTGCATAAATGTCGAAGAAACCATCGGTGATTCTTGTTTTAACGGTGCGACCATCTGTGGTTGGTTTGGAAATGGGCTGTTCATGGGCGGTGTTGGTGGTGCGTTATTGCGTGCGAATGGGTCCGTGAAGGGGAACTGTCTTGTCGTCGGAGTCCCACTATATGACGAGGGAGATGATGTATGGCCGGGCTCTGAGTCCGAACTCACGGATCCGCGCCTGCGAGATAACGGTGCCCCTCTCTCGAGTAGCTTATGTTGCATGCGACTGCAGTCTTCCTCGAACCCTTCGTAGTTACTGCCGTTCTCGCTCGGTCCATGCAGAAGATCAAGTCGTTCGAGTATATCGTGTGTCAAGGGATGACCGCCTTGGGCCTCGCGCAAGGGTTGACCTGGCCAACCTTGTCCTGACTGCAGGCGAGTATATAATTCTCGAAGTCCGGCGACTAGTTGCGTTTGTTGTTGTTCAAGCATTTCAACGTAGCTAGCACAATCAGCTTGCAAGCCTCATAGACAAAATTGTATTACATACCCTTTAGGGTAGACTTTGTCTTGCGACTTCTTCCTCTCGCCAAAAACGCAGATGGCATTATCAGCTTTGCAACGGCTGCAGGGACTTGCTCCATCACACTGTTGTGGTCAGATAAAAAACAATGCAGGTCACGCCAAGGCTCTACACACCTTTGATTTCTTCAGTCGGCACCGGTCACAAGCTTTACAGACTCGCTTCCTGATGTTGTCTTGCGCCTCCATCGAACTCGACCTTTGTGATGACATCGAAGTTGAAAGGGTTAAGCTACGCCGGTACGATCGAGACCTCTTGATGATGCAATTGGTCGATATGTAGTTGAACACCTAGTAGAATTCCAACGAGATTTTTTGAGGTACGTGGAGTGGGAATCTGGCCACTAAATACGGATATAGTTCATGTGGGTAGCATGGCATTATATCTCTTCACGTCAGAGGGCATCTCCAGGCGGACGTTCGGCGTTAACCATCCATCGAAAGCATCCGGCGCGAAAACGCTGTAATCGCCCTGTAATTTATGTCTCCACTCAGCCCTGGGCAGCTAAACCACCTCTTTCCCTGCCTGTCAATCTATCCGGGCACGTTGGATTAGTTGTCGCACTTGCAAGGGTGCCAGGGTTTTTGCACTGCGCCAACCTTACGAATACGCTGGGCTCAAAGAGCGGCGCGAGTGACAAAGCCTCTCACGGAGTCGGTCATCAAGCGGACCGTGGCCTTGGGAGCACCCAAAAACCACCGTCACGCCTGGTCGACTACCAACATGAAACATGTGACGAAAATTAAATTGAGCCCTACAAGCGGACAGAATGTCTTGTGCTGGGCTGATCGTAAATGTTTCGGTAATCGGCAAGGCGTACATCCACGCCCAAAAATGCGCGGACTAAACATCACACACACCCGAGCGTAGATCTTCGTACAGCGCGCAGGTACGCCAGCATCAAACCCTGAGCCTGCCTCACTGGGTGCGCGCATTTGTGGTATCGCTCGGTCCACGTCGCGGTCGTCGTCATTGTGATGGCTCATCGATCAACAGCGTTATTCCCATCCCTTTGTCGTTCAACCCTTTAGCCTTGAAACAGATCAGAGCCTCGGCCGACATGCTGACTGGAATTATTGGGCCGAGTGGTCTCCAATTTCAAAAAAGATTTGCCGTGTTGTCGGTCTGCTGGCGTTGGCTCGCGGCTTGTAATTACGATATCAGTGGCCGTGCGAATGCGGGAAACTTAAGGTGCTGCGAATGGCAAGTGTGATGCGTAACCCAAAGCGAGCAGCGACACCTTCCAAGAGGACGAGCTCTGGGACAGACATTTGTGACCTCATGCGTGGTCAAACGACACGTCGAACTTCTTCAAACCGTGGCTCTTGTGGTTCTCGGCTGTCATCGAATCAATCAGCAAGTTGCAGCCACTATGGCTGCTTACCACAGTGCACGCCATGTGCCCTCAACGAACAGAAGCAGCGAAGCCAGTCATGTTTTCAGAGGGTCTTATCGCTCGCTTGCTTACCAACCGCCCATACAGTACTAGAGTGGTGCTCACCTTTCGAGATCGGTATGTTGTTTTCCTCTGCTACGCCCTTTTTTGACTGTGCTCGAGCATTTGTGATTATTGCTAGTCTGGCTACTGTGCTTTTGCAATTGCATCCAACCCTCGATGCTGCCAACTCTTACTCATCCACGCTCTGCACTGCGTCTGATGGAGTCTAGTTTTACTTGATTGACTGCAAGGCGCATTCGATTTCCTTTGCGAACGATACAGGACAAGTGGCTCTTCCAAAGTCGGAGTCGTCGTCAATGGTGTGGCTGTGAGTGCTAATTCGTATAATGATGCGACGCGAACCGCATCCTTCATCTAAGCATATACGCCTATACGGTGCCATCGTGCCGCCGTTGAGCGTATACAGCGCAATTCCACTGCAGCGAGTTCTGTTGGCATTGCTTGAACCTCGCTTATTCTGTCAGCTTCACTAAGAGGTGTGTCAGCACCGTCGCAACATGCAGCACTAGGTACTCTGAGAGATATTCTCCTCATTGGGCGATCCGCTTACAGAACGTGAGGGCCGCCTGAGGATCACCCGCATGGCTGACCTCCAGCCACTTTAGCCAAGTTCAGGTATCTGCAACATATGCTCACGATGAGCGCGGTTGCTGCTTACCTACGTGAATATGCGTTATGTTTTGGTGAAGCCTGCTCGGTGCCCTTCAACACCTGGGCAGGCACTCTACCACACAATCTGAGTTATGTATTTTGCCATTATCTGAACATCCACGTCGCTGCTAATTCCAATCGTCGACTCGCTCGAAAGACTCAAGGTCTGCAAGGATCTACAGCGCCGAGAGCATGAGCCGC
Source organism: Boeremia lycopersici (assembly GCA_022609225.1). NCBI lineage: Eukaryota > Fungi > Ascomycota > Dothideomycetes > Pleosporales > Didymellaceae > Boeremia > Boeremia lycopersici. The sequence goes on from JAGKPY010000109.1 coordinate 25,618, forward strand.
AGTCTGGTACATGAGTGCGCGCCCAGGAGACGGGCTCGGTCTTGGTGAACACTGAAGTTATCTGCTACGAATCTCGCCCCAGCACACGATGCTATCGAAGCTCGAGTATTTGTCCCAGGGGTCATGGGGTGATCTCCGAGTCTGACGAACCAGTTTAGGCCTCCAGCTGCCCGACACCGTACATAGAAGCAGACAGATCGACAAGCGGCTCCTGTCGACGATGCTTCTCACTGCCCCCGCAACCATGCTGTGCAGGCTTCCCCGCGCTTGTCAGGGTCCTTTGGGCATTACCAAGCTGCTTCAGCAGGTTCAAATGGACGAGTCTAGGCTGGTGTTACACTCGCGAATCAGCGTTCTATCAGCTGTCATGTCGGTCTTTCTTGCAAAGTTGGGTCAAGATGAGATTCGTTGCATGGGACTTGCCGATCAAGTGCACATGTTTACTCAGCTACAGAGATTATAACTCCGTTCCAACACCGTCTTCATTCGCATATCGAGACGGCCCGTTCCACTTTGTCACAACCGCCATCAACACAATGTGCACAATAGGACAAACATGGTCGATCCCAGTCTTTGGTTGTCGGGCTTTCCTTGTTCAGTTGGGCTACCTCACTGACAATTGGACACCAACGTGTCTCAACATGAAATGCATAACCCAAATATATATACTAACTGTTAGAATGGGATGCCGTTTCCAGCGCATGGTGAGCACATTGACCTTGAGCATCACGTGGCTAACACGTTCTGTACTGTTGGAAGAGAGCTGTCTCCAGGTGCTCGCACGCGGCGCACAAGAGTGCCGAGTGCCGAGCGACCGGAATGGTGGTCGTAAGTTGCGAACCAAGCCAATGCCAATACGATGTACGAAAAACCCTCTAATTCGCGATTCTCGTGGCACATGTAAGATGCTTTTGGTCGACTGCGGGGCTAAGAGCGGAAAGTCACCTCCTGACATTTCGTCCCCAATTGGCGACACAGCCTCACAATCTTGACCGTTGATCAAGAATACAGTACGGCCGAGCCAATGGGAACAGGCCCCCCCGGCCCCCCAGCGATCTTTCATATCGACGGACTTCACTGCGAACACATCGACTGGCATCAAAGAGCAACCTGATCCCTGGGTCACTTCGAAGGGTCCCAAGACCTCCTGACCAGCCTGAGGACGACGTGTACATGAGGAGCGAAATATTACAGCTAAGCGCTAAGAATTTCCGCGATTCTGGGCGCAGGGACGAAAAGACTCGGGGCTCCGTTCTCTCATAGGCTCGGCGGTCGGTCCACCCGCTTCCGTTCCGTAAAGCCCTGGCTCGCGTCGTGAACGATCCCGAGTGCCGTTCCTAGTTGCTCATGTGCTGAAGCAATTTACGTCCTCTGACATCTTGCCATGGGGTTTTAAACAGCGAAGTAGTCATCGCCTGTGCTCTAGGCTCTCTCAGATAAATCCGTTCGTAGCGTAGGTGATTAGTAAATGAAATACAGCCTCTCTGAGAAGCTTTAGCATGACGTACACCAACATCCGCTAATTTGGTGTTCTGAGCGAGAAGAAATCGTGAGAACCTAATAGATAGTAGCGCATTTCTGTCACTCTTGCACGCATGCCTCCTTTTATTCTCGCCGTTTCATGGACTTGAACACAAACCTGTGTCTCACCGCGAGCATTAACGCCCGCAGACATCGAAAAGGATGCTGCACCAATACGGACGATCCACAGCAGACCCACTCAGCTATCATAGGGCTGAAAAGCTTCATCGAAGCATGCAGGCCTCTGAGTTCTAGAAACGTTCTATTCACGTCACAGTGCGTCGGGTGCATCATCCCCATGTTAGACGCTCGAAGTCAGCAAAAAATACAAGGACTTGACCATGTGCTTTTGGATGCATGTCCACGGCATGTTGGTACGGCAGCTAACTATCAGCCTCGCGCGTGTAGTGTATGCTCGTGAATACTACGGTGTTACCCAACAACTCCTCTGTGTACCGCTAAGTCATTATCCGCTCACCAGCTTCGGCCGAACCTACTGTTTAGGGCTGCTTATGACTCCAAAACACGATTCTAGTGATCGCGTTCATGCAAGAGCTATCTCGATCGCAAGTACAATTGAACCCACTGTCAAAACTTTCCTGGATGACAAATCTGTCAGCGCAGTCTTGCCCAAAAAATCCCACGCTGCAATACTTCTTTAACCCACTCTTATGCCAGATGATCGTCCCGTTTGCTCCATAGCCGGATGCGGGATCCCTGCTTTGCAACCATATTCTCGGATAGAACACAGCTTGGGTGATTTGGATTGACGCTACGCAACACCAAGATGTTCGAGACCACTGACGATAAGGAAGAGTACATAATCTTCGTGATAGACGTTGAGCCTCAGTTTCGAATCATGACATAGGTGGCTTTGAAGTAGCAGTAACACCACTTTGACAAGTACCATGCTTCCAAACTTGGCTAGTTGTTGCACATGAACACACCAGCGACGGCCAAGCATCGAACCAAATATCGAAAACTTCCTGTTCGATAATCGTTTCGAGCACCTAAGTTGCCCTGCATTCGGGGTTTACTGAGTTGCCGAGTATCCGAAGCCATTGCCGATTTTTGACCGGTCGTTCGATGTCTTTGCCAATGGCATTCTTCATACGGCGCAGACCGAAATTGCTGGCTTACACTTGACCGTAATGGGGCAGAGCATGAACGAAGAAACGAGGAATACGCTGACCATGGATTTCCGAGAACACTTCTTCGCCCACCATTCTTACCTAGGTACTAGACACATGTTCGCTTTTTGACCATTTTTGGCAGAAAGCTCGGACAGTTCCAGAACACAAATGGTTTCCGCTCTATGGCCAGCAGCAATGATATGGCACTGTCAGCCCTACAATTTTCTACCAGATGTTCAAATTAATGTCGGTTCGAAAACTCTTTCGTCAATCTCCAGTACCTCATTTTGGGGTTTTCACATCCTCACATCCACGAGAATGCAGTGAATGAGACTTCCAGTCTCCATTTCAAACAGGTTACATGCTGGCGCCCCACAATCCCGTTGATGGCCGGCTATGATTCGGATTTTAGACATCTTTCAAGCCAAATCTCGATCCTTATCACAACAGCTTAATCTTTCGTTCGACCCTGAATACATCAGGTGAGGTACTTCTGCAAATGCCGCATAGCGGAGACGCCAACTTGTAAATGCCGGGATGCTTACACATATACCGGACAGAAGCAATAACAGGCTTAGTATCCGCGTTGCAATCATCCAATAGGCGCGGTATCGAAGACCAGCTCCTCTTTGGCCCGTTCTGAGTTTTGCGCATAGTATCCGTTATGGGATTTGGTGCGACTTGTCGGTCTGGTGGTTTAGTTCTAGGGATGCCAAACGTGGTCTTTAACATGACCCACTTTGTTCGATTGGCGTCAAAACATCGGATGTGCATCAGATCGTTGGTATTCCCTCACTGCTAGAATCCAGAAGAGAAGTTAACCACAAGTCGTGGCCAAACCGATTTGACACCCAACTTCGCACATACTTCCAGGGGCCTAACGTGCATAGCGCTATTACCGAATTCTGCCCGCATCTGCTTCTCCTTCCTGTTACCGAGATATCTGCGAATGAGTTGTCAGGTTGTAGGCTCATCATCCAAGGCCTCCTGGTCCTCCACAATCACTGGGGTAGCCCTCAGGTCTCGAAGACCAGCATCAAGTCCCAATTGATGTCACTTCTGGAAGAGGCGAGGCCGGCATTCAACTTTATGTTAACGCCCTGTCGTCCGCGACTAAGCGTCTAGAAAACACATGTGGTATTGTCGCTTGATCCCACGCTCCTGTGTGATCGAGCACCTGATACAGCAGCTCTACCGCATGGTAGAGACCGCCTTGCACATACTTTTGCATACCTCCATTGCACCACCGATTTCCCCCGTATCTGTTCCGTTCAATGAGGTGCCTCCGACAGAGCTCCCAACACCCTAAACGATCGAAAACCGTGGGGCTGTGTGTAACTGGAAGCCTCACTTTCCCGAAGTGGATATCGCAGGGCATGTTTGACGATCGCGTGTTTGAACCGATTCCGCCGGACAAATCACAGGGAAAGAGCAACATGTGGGCCTTGGATCTTCGTGATTAACACTGCACCCACTACGGGACCCTTGAGCAGGGGGCCATAATGCCCACATCTATGAACACATGGGAAGCTGGAGTAAGTCATGATATAAGTCAGGATACCCGGGTACATTCAAGGTCCTTCGGTCGGCCTGGCAATGAGTCTGACAACTCGGCTTACACTAGCATAGAAGGAGAAGGCAGGAATCGGCATTTGGTCGCCGCGGAGCGGTCGATGCAAGTTTCAGTTGCGAAATCAAGCTTGTACTGGTCAGCAATGTGTCGATGATATCTGAAGACTTTTTGCGTAATAACGGTCTGATTATTGTAGGGAACTTTCAGCGAATAGTAACAACGTGTTTACGACATCTGCCTGCAACTACTGCACAGCTGCAGGAGTCGAGACTGCAGTTTGCAGCGAAGAACTTCGAGATGACTATCAGCCACTGTTCTGGACTAGGGTTGTCTGCATAAACTCATCATATCTCTCGCTCTGGGCCTGACTTTCTGTGAACCTTTTTCAGAACATAAACGTTCTACCTTGGCTCTCAATCCTGCTATCTAATAACAGACACACATTTAATCCAGCCTTACGCAAGTTAGCTAGCCTGAATTACACATGTAAAACAGCCTCTACGATTACACTTGAACATGCTTTTACAGAACACATGAGCGCCGCAGGGGCTGCAAGGCTTGTTTCGTGACAAGAACAGTGTCGGAAGATCACCACACGACTAGCCCATCCGCCAATTTCGAGACCGAGTAGCATAGCCTAACGCGGGTCTATTGCTTACTCGTGGATGTATCATATCAGGTAGTGACCAGTACCGATGTCGCACGATGACAGAAGAGTAAGCTTACCCCAGATGTGTTGTGCCTCGGGCGTTTTTAAGTTCCACCTACACTAGATCAACTGTTTTTATCAAGATATCCAATTCCCGGCCAACAGATACTTGTCAGTGAGATGGCGGTGGCTGCTGAGAAGAGCGAATTTCAAGAAAGTCGCCAAGCTTGTGTGCACACACGTTTATGAGTGTTCTAGCATAATGACACCAACATGTGCTATCCCAATTATTTATGGACATAGTCCCCTAACAGAACACACGCTGGGACTAAAGGGGAACAAGATGTTGCTGTCTGAGCAGGATCGTAGAAGTATATAGCAGTTGGCCGTACGAGCAATTGTGAAGATCCTGTGCTATTCAGCGCATCGATTCAGTTGGTCACATATTTATGACTAACACAGTAGACATATAGATTATTAGTACCCATCCAAAATGCTGCGGCCGTGTTATAACACAATTTCACGACGAGTATACAAGTGACAAGAAATGGAATCATTCACTGATGGCGAATAGCTTGTTGTTTGAAGACCTCTTGTAGCCTACGATCGAGGGTGAGGCACATTAATCGGAAAGAGCTGCCAACACTGCTACAGTGTTCTCGCATGTTTTACAGCTACGATGTTTCGAAGCTACCAGGACAACTTCAATGGTTTGGAGGAATCAGCGTCGGAGCATGATGTCTTTGTGCAATGGTTCATGCCTACCAGGAGATCAAAACTAGCATAGGAAGGCAAGACATATATGTACCTAAATAATTCGTCTAGATGACATGACTGCCCCGGCTAAAAATACCCACGTGACTCGATTGTGCCATCAAAGCGATATGTAAGTGAGGCGTGCTTGCGTGTCAAGAACGCGATTCTGTCGTGCATGCCGTCGGTGCCGACCGAGACGCCATAAATCGCAATGCAAAGGGGTTCTCCGCCTGTATATACTGAGAAGAGTGCTCAAGTGGGCATGCCCATGATTGCGCTCCATCCATTCCCTCCACCTCCACCTACTGCTCCCGCCCCCCCTGCCCTTGGCCCTGTGCCGGCTCTGCGAGGTGCTCCACTAGCGGCACTTTTCGGTGCAGCAGCCGCTTTAGTGCCTGTGGCTTTGGAATAAGCTCTTTTCCTTACCCCTGAGAAGCCTCCTTTGCCATAGCTCCCACCAGATTTTCTTGAGGCTCTTTTCTTCGATCCAGACGATGGAGCTCTGGGAACCCTCTTGGATGCTATGGCCTTGGAGTTTGCGGCATTTGCATTCATAGTCTGGGTCAGCCTGTTATTAAATTCCTCCACCTCTGGATCAACTGGCTGTGTGAAGTGGTGGCTTCTGCGTAAAGACTCGTCGTCTTCGCTCTCGCCGTACGAGTAGTCGCTCTCAGAATCCTCAACGGCTGGTGGGATGTCGTCATCGCTATCCAAGCACAAGTCGATGACTTCTTGGTGATTCGGATCATACACTTGCTCGTCATCATCTTCCTCATAGTCATCGCCCGAGAAGTCGTCAGCACGCTGAGGTGCGTGACTTCGTGGAGCAGGAGCGATGCCACCGTACATATCCCTCGTGTTGTTGATTAAAAGCATGAATTTTCGACCATATCGATCGACCATCTCCGGCTTTATCCCGGGTATGGCCTTCATGGCTTCCAGGTCAGGGGGTAAACAAAGGCCCATCTCTCGAAGGACTGTGTCCGAGAAGATCGGCTGACGATGACCGTTATTTGTCATAAGATCCTGTCTCAGTTTCTTCGCGCCATTGAGGAAGTCATGCAACACATCCTGCTGCATCTCATCAAGGCCAACCATTCTTTCATCCTCAGTAATAGGCTTGCCCAGACCCTTAGTCGGTTTGACTGTACGCAGCGGTTTCGCAACCCGCACCTGCGCGAACTCGTCATTGAAATTCTCAGGATGACGACTGCGGCTTTTCTGATCACGTGTAGCATGTCGTGGCTTTGCGAAGTGCTCGTAGTCGCTTTCGTGCTGTTGCTGGTATGCATAGTCTTGTATCTTCCGCTTCGTCGTGCGGACCGGCGAGGAAACATTCGTGGATGGATAATCCGTTTGCTGCTTCTTTGTAGGTCTACTTTTGACGTGAGCTTTCGTAGGCGATGCTCGGACCTGTAGTTTAAGTTGTTTGCGTTTGGTCTCATAGTCATTTCGAACGGTGGCAGGCTACGATCATCAGTGGCTGTTAATGTGTGGAGAAGGAAAACGCACATGAAGATAGTTGGTTGCAAAACCGACTTTGTTGACAATGCTCTTTTCTTTGAGGGATGTGGATTCCAGCAGACATTGGAATATTCGCTCGTTATCACCACGCTCCAGGTCAGCACCGTAACCCCAGCCATATTCCTCAAGACCGTTCTTCTTGATCTTAGCTGATTTGGCACCTCGGAAAGCATCAACACATTGATGCATTGTAACGTTGTTTCCATGCACTTTGCTGACGAGCTTGAAAGCCATAGCAGCGTAGGCAGTCAGATCTTTGGTAACAAAGGACGCATCGGATCGACAGTTGTCGCACGTCTTGTTGCAGTTGGCGGGATCGAAAGGCTCGCTGAAGTAGCCTAGTACCTGCGCGCGGCGGCAATCGGCCTTGTTCTCGCAGTATTGTACCACGGTCCGTAGCATATCGTGAAGTCTCTGCTTTTGCTCCTTACTACCATCGCCTTCGTCGATCATCTTTCGGAGCATCCTCGTATCAGCAAACTGGTAGTATAGATAGCATTCAGACCTCTTTCCATCACGTCCAGCACGGCCGGTCTCTTGATAGTAGCCTTCCAAACTCTTCGGCATGGTATGGTGGATAACGTAGCGTACGTCTGCTTTGTCGATGCCCATACCAAAGGCAATTGTAGCAACGATGACATGGTACTGGTTGCTTTGCCACTTCTTTTGAACCTCTGACCGCTCTTCAGCGCCCATACCTGCGTGATAATGAAATGCGCGAACACCCAATTCTGACAGTTTCGTTGCTACATCTTCGCAATTCTTGCGAGATAAGCAGTAGATTATTCCAGACTTGCGGAGGTATCTCTCTTTGATCAAATCTGCAAAGACGTTGACCATGCCCTTGCTCTTCGGCAAGACCTCGTATGAAAGATTGGGCCGGTTGAAGCTTTGAGAGAACATCCGCCCATTCTCAATGCCGAGGTTGGATCGTACGTCAGCGCGTACAAGTTGCGTCGCTGTGGCTGTGAGTGCCATGATCGGTACTCCAGGGAATTGTCGAACCACGTCGCCCAGTGCTTTATAATCCGGACGGAAGTCATGACCCCACTGACTGACACAATGCGCTTCGTCGATGACGATACGAGCTAGATGCCCCCTGTCGTACAATCGCTGGAAAGCACTCATCATCCGCTGGTTTTTGCTGAGCATCTCTGGAGTGACATAAAGAAGTTGAATGAATTTCCCCGGGTCGCTCTCTTTCTCTAAATAATCCATGATCACCTTTTTCTCGTCTGTGGGTGTTTGCCCATTGATAAGGCAAGCTTGAACTCCGAAACGAGTCATGGCGGACTGGACCTGATCCTCCATCAGACTCAGCAGAGGTGAGACCACGATGCTCACACCACTTGTCTTTCCTGAGCGAATAATTGAAGGTAACTGATAGCACAAAGATTTCCCGCCTCCGGTGGGCATAAGAACAAAGCAGTGTTCTCCTGCCAGTGTTGCGTTGATGGCTTCAAGCTGACCAAGTCGAAATCCTCTCAGATGGAATTTGCCAAGAAGCGCTACTTTGACATCCTTCGACCATTGGTGGTGCATACCAGACATTCCTTTACCAGGCAGGGTGATAGTCGATTGTTTCGGTGAAGATGGCTGGGGTTGCCGATGCATGTTGACTGTCGTTTCGCGCAGGACTTCTCGTGATTGCGTTGCGACGTTCGCCCTGTCCCCTCTCCAATCGAAGTGACCAGATTGTTGGTTATTCACGTTGTCCATCTCGTAAAGCAGGTCCTCGTCATCATCCATTCCGAAATCATCTTCTTCATCGATATCCCCGACGCGTCCAGCTGCCGTATCGGGGGCCAAACCCATATGTTCGGTGAACATGTTTTCGCCATCGCTGAAGTCGTAATCGCCAAGATCTTCTGCCGTATGGTATGAATCATTTCCAACCGATACACGTGTGGAGACAAGTTCAGTGCGAGGCTGTCGCTGGTATGTCTTGTTCTGAGCTTTAGTGCTCGTCCTGGTAGCGGACTGGGTTGGAGAAACCTGATCCGGAGCGAACCGGATATGACGAGTAGGCGACCACACCCGTTGATTCGGGAATTGCGTTTGTGGAATATGACTGGGCCCCGACTCAACATTCTTCTGCTTCCGTCGAGTAGGGCTCGCCTGTGTTGCCTGAACGACCACGTGATAAGGCCGAGCTTCGACTTTAATGGCCGGCTTTCGTGGCTCCTTACCAACTGCTTTTGGTCGTTGAATGCCTGCAACACCAAGATAATGGTGTATCTGTACTTCAACATCCTCGAGCGATTTGGAGATTGTCCTGAGAGCAACGTAATCATCTTCGTATATCCCATTTTCCACGTCATCCTCGACCTGTTTCTTGATAACGTCCCGCTTTGTAGCAACCTCGTCAAATTGTACCTTCAACCTTGTCAAATGCTCTACAGCAGCCTTCTTGGGTCGCAAGCGTTCTAAGTTCTCTTTGACGTGTGGATCTGGGTCATCCAATCCGACTTGTTCCACAAATGCTGTCTTGGCTTTCTCCCAAGCCACGGCTACAGACTGGACATGCCGATCGCCGTTTGGTTCTAGGAAAAAACCGATGGCCTCGCGTATTTTCAGCTTCTGTTCCTTGGTCATGTCAGATGAAGAGAACACGGTTTGTGCAAGCGGTCTAGACTGCGACGTTTTCGGAGATGATATATCCTTGCGAGGCGACTGTGTTGTATCTGGAGTAGGTATGGAACATTGCTTATCTTCGCAGGGGCTTCGACTCCGGACAGGCTTGCTTGGCGACCGGATTGGCAACTGTAGCTGTGTAGGAGGTTTCGTAGGACTTCGGCTTACAGTCTGCTTGCGCGTGCGTCTAGAGGGCGAAGATCTGGGCAGAAGATCAAGCTCCATGACGTCTAAGTCACCAAAATCTTCTTCTTCGTCCTCCGAGTCCAATACGGCATGACCGACGCGTCTAATCGTAGGTGTCCGTGCAGATTCGACTACAGGTGCTCTTTTGGTCGGTGGAGGGCTTCGTGCTTGCCTGCCAACCTTGCGTGCTGGGGCTGATGTTTCGGAAGGTACACGACTCAGCGACTTTCGTTTGCGACTTGTCACAACTGGCGGTTCGTGCTTTGATGATCGCACGAACTCGTCCTCCTTGTCTGCCGTAATCACTTCTTGCTGTTTCTGTTCCTTGCTCAGCGCGACGGTCGAGTATGGCGGAGGTGGACTGACTGGTATAGGAGTGTTTGGGGCTATGACGAACTCGTCGATGTCGGGAAAGTCGTCCATCGATAGGTCCGGGCTGCGTGTTGGGGCTTTGTATGTTGACTCTGGCGATTTTCCTCGCAATAAATCCGCCTTGTATTCTTCGCTCTTCCTCTTTTTGCCCTTTTTAAGGCGATTTGACACAGGCGATGAAGGTCCCGCATCGTCACCCGTCAGGTCGATTGCCTCCATGTCGAAGACCTGCACACGGGGCTTGCGCAACGTTAAGGGCTCGGCTGCACTGGATGATCCCTCCCTAGTGACCCACACAGCATCGCTGCGAGCATCCTGAGAGATACGACTATGCGCATTGTCATCTGTCTGCTGCTGTCTGCTGATGGCTGCGGTCGAGGTGTATGGTGGTACACCCGCTAGCATAAGTCTAGGCCTTCCGTTGCTCGGTGTTGCGCGCAGTCTTGCCATAGCTTTGTCTACCCCTTCGGTCTCAGGCGGTTTGTGTATGTCGATCGTCCTTGTCCGAGCGAGGACGCGGGGTGGTGGCGATGGCGGTACGAGAGAAGCGGTCGCGGTCGCGGTCGCAGGCTGCCCAGCTGGTGCTGTTTCATTGTCTGTTACGACATCGTTTGGAACGGGAAGTCCATTTGCGAGTGTGCGGGAATGGGGTTTGTCGTTGAGATTGTAGGCAACGAGCGGAATAGAAGGCGGGACGAAAGGCTTCGCGTCCAACAGCCACTTGAGATGCTGCTTAAAGTTGTTCTGAGGAGGCATTAGAGCCTTTCATGGTGCTGTAGCGAACCTTGAATGTCGTCAACGCGTCCGTACGCGCCTTGTCGCCCAGGTGTGAGTGCTGTGGTGGCGTTATCCATGATAGGCAACACTAGCGTTGTTGTCGACCAGGAAGGTGCCATCACGCTAGCACGTGACTGTTGCCACCCCGCTTTGCCTGAAGTACGACTCACACCTCAACTTGAAGAGTGGCAGTACTTCGCGAGAGTGCGGTCTCAAGCTTGACTAGAAACTGATTGACATGCGGCTCAGATCAGCACCTCCGGAGATTGCGCCACAGTTGTCGTAGCTACTCCGTATCAAATATCGTGCTTCCTCCACCTTTTCTTCTCGCAAGCCGACGTTGCATACATCATTTGACTATCGTGTTGGCATTCCTTCGATTTATCGGAATGAATCCAGTGAACGCAAACTCACCATCAATCATGAGCGCTGCAGAGTCGCATCTGATCAACACTCTGTACACAACAATCGCTTGTCTCCATGCCTCGCCACCACCGGCAGACGTACTTCCCTCCCAGGATCTCTTGTCTGAAGCACGTGCAAGCCTCAGAAGTGAACTGTCAGACGATGGCATTGGTCTTGAACACGCGATTCGTCACCTGACCAATGACCTTGCTCCAGCACTCAACGCTTCTTCACGCTCAGCAAATTACTACGGGTTCGTCACGGGCGGCTGCACACCCGCAGCCTCTCTTGCTGACAATCTTGTCACGCATTTCGATCAGAATGTCCAGGTCCATCTACCTAATGAGACAATTGCGACAGAGATAGAAGACAGTGCCCTCGCTCTGCTCTGCTCTCTTCTGAACTTCTCTCCTTCGCAATGGCCCCATCGCACTTTTACCACTGGCGCCACAGCATCGAACATCCTCGGTCTAGCATGTGGCCGCGAGTATATAATTGCCGAAGCCAGTGCACATCGCACCGATGCCGAGGTCAGCGTTGGAGAATGTGGCCTTGGGGAAGCTATGCGTCTTGCTGGAATTGATAAAATTCAGATCCTGACCACTGTTCCCCACTCCTCCCTCAGCAAAGCAGCATCCATCCTCGGACTAGGGCGAAGCTGTGTCAAGACGATCGGTCGACCAGGTGCGCCACATAAGTTTGATATGGATCTACTCCAGAAACGACTTGCTCAGCCTGGTGTCGCGAGTATTGTAGCCATTTCCGCATCAGAGGTGAACACTGGCCTTTTCGCAACCTCTTCTTCTAAGGAAATGCACTCGATCCGGCAGCTGTGTGATATGTATGGCGCCTGGATACACGTTGATGGCGCCTTTGGCATCCTTGCTCGCATTCTTCCCTCCTCTCCACAATACCAAGCTATCAAAGAATGTACAGCAGGCCTTGAGCTCGCAGACAGTATCACAGGCGATGGGCATAAATTGCTCAACGTCCCATACGACTGCGGTTTCTTCCTCTCTCGGCACCATGCACTGGCTGAACGCGTTTTTAAAAACCCAAACGCCGCCTATCTTGCGGCTGGAGCGAGATATGGGGTGCTGAGTCCGCTTAACATTGGGTTGGAAAATTCAAGACGTTTTCGAGCACTGCCGGTATACGCCAGTCTCATTGCGTACGGGAAAGCTGGATACAGAGAAATGCTGGAACGCCAGATTGCACTTTCACGGGGAATCGCAGAGTATATCCACGAAAGCGAGGACTTTGAGCTCTTGCCTCAACCCGAGGGCTCTATGAAGGAGCATTTGAGCAGTATCTACATAATAGTGCTTTTCAGAGCGAAGGACGACGACCTGAATGAGCAGCTGGTTGCTAAAATTAAAGAAAGCAAGAAGGTATATGTTAGCGGCACAAGCTGGGAAGGTAGGCCTGCATGCCGGTTCGCGGTGTCGAACTGGATGGTGGATATCGAGAGAGATCTGCCAATCATCAAGCAGATATTGCATGAGGCTGTTCGAGGTCAGACCACGTTGGGCCCTGTCGTTGAACCTACTTCATCGTCCTCAGGACCTGTCGACGCCGCGTAGATTTGATACATCAATAAACTTCTCGTAAGAGTGTGAAGCTATCGATTCTTCGTTTCAGGTGAATGGTCGCCAAGCCTGCAGAATATCATCGATTTGTACCTTGTAGAGTTCGATAAGGTTCGCTAGGTATCGTGCACTCGGCGACATTTCGTCGACAAAGAGCGATTTCGAAGAAAACGTTCAGCAGGGTCATCGAGTAGATTCGGATCACTAATAAACCTTGAAAGCGCTGTCATGATTCTGGTACCTGACTTGCCGTGTGCATATGGAAGAGGAATTTCGTAGCACCATAGGAGAGGGGTCACCACTATTATGGCCTTCCTTGGCTGCTAGAAGGGCAGAACAGCTTTTCTTCAAACCGATTAAGCTATTATTATTACTGTCAGTACTGTGTACATGCAGCCACGCGTGAGCTCTGCTCATAGAGGCTGAGGCTAAATTAGCTCATTGGCGGCTCCCCGCACAGCCCTTCATGAGCTAGGTAAACCGGTCAAACCGCAGTCGCCTTCTAGACACACGACTCGCGTTGGCGATCCATGGCACGTACAAGTCATAACCGTCCCATGCTGAGCTAGACAACAAGGGTCTTCTGAATGTAGAACAGATCACCAGACTTTACCGCTTCTGTCGCCACAGTCGCATTTTAGGGCTTGGATCTGCGGGTGCCGTCGTTGTGGATGATGCTGTTTTAAGCGATTAAGCGAGATCTAACAAGCTGGGCAAGCCACCTTGCTGGAAATACGAAAGGCGAGTATGCACATCGGTTTCCACCTGTAAGCACCTTGACTCGTACCTGACTGTATCCAGTTGGTAAGCCTTAGGATTAGCGGCAGTACCTGTTCCTCGCTTCCATGATTTTGATCAAAATTAACCTCTTGGAGCCAACGAGCCATCAGCCTTGACTTCTAGAATACATCTCAAACAACTAATTGACGGCCGAGTCATCAGGCTAGCCTTGCCCTTCTTTTAGTTGTTCGTTAACAATAGGATTGAGAGTCTTGTGTTCGGGTACCTAGACTATGGCCAGGATGGGCCAGCCCATGCACAGGCGCGGATCCCGGAGTCGCGTCTGTACACAGCAGACGATTGATCGTAGTCTGACTATTGACCTGCACCCGGTTGGCTGACGGGTGCTTTTCGGCGATCTTGGCGAGCTGTCTACATCTGAAAAGGAACAACCCTAGGCCGCTATCTAAGTAGGCAAGCGAGCTGAAAAGCTTGGTCTCGCTAGATCAGATGTCTATTGTCGACCGAGGCCATGCGGGTAGACAGTGTACCGTGTGGCAAAGCGGAGCCTTGCGAAGAGTATCTTGAATAAGGCTGGGCCTTGACGTTGGAAGTGTGTATAAGTAACGCTTCACGCCCTTTTAGCATAGACACTCTGGCTTCATATCGGACACCAACAACAAGAACAGAGTCTGCGAGCATCTGAACCACTCGTCATACAATCAAGATGTTCCACAAGCTCCTATTGGCATTGCCTCTTCTCTCGCTTACATTTCTCGCTCTCGCCGGTCCAGTGGAACAACGCGAGGCAGCACCAGGACTTATCGATGACCTATTGAAAGGTATCCTGTCTCAGGTCGCACAACTCATTAAAGATGTCCTCGCTGGCACGAAATCTGGCATCGATGACTACAAAACAAACAAGCCACTTGTATGCTTGTCTGCCGTTGACTCTTGCTGTGCTTGTGAGTTTGTCTTCGCTTCTACCTATAGATGAACAAAACTGACACACCGAAAAGGGTATGACGTATCGAAAGAGCTCACTAGCCTATTTTTACAGGCCGACGGTCAATGCAATGACAATGCTCGCGCAGCAGTACGATTCGGCTTTCACGATGCTGGTTCATGGGACAAGAACGCTCCCAATGGCGGTGCCGATGGCTCACTGTTGATGAACTTTGGCGAGGAGGAGCGACCCGAGAACAACGGCTTGCAGACTATCCGCGGAGTGCTCCAGAAGGTTCAGAAGAAGTACAAGGTCGGCTACGCCGATCTGGTCCAGTATGCACACAATCATGCCACTATCTCTTGCCCTAAGGGCCCTCGCATCAGGACCTTTGTTGGCCGCAAAGACGCGACACAGGCTGCGCCAAAATTCCTGCTACCAGATGTCAACGACAGCGCAGACAATCTCATCGCACTCTTCCAAGCTAAGGGATTCTCTGCCCACGATCTAGCTGCCCTTGTCGGTGCTCACGCAACAGCAAAGCAGCGTTTTGTCGACACAACTCAAGCCGAAAAGCCGCTTGACACCACCCCAGGTAAGTTTGCAACCACCACCACCATCGGCTTCAAGTATTCTTGTACTAATAACCTTTAAGGGGTTTGGGATGTTGAATTCTACAACGATACACTTAATCAAGAGATAAAACCAAACAGCAAGATCTTCGTTCTTCCTTCCGACAAGGTACTGAGCGTCCACCCAAAGATCAACGATGAGTGGAAGTCTTTTGTTGGCAACCAGAAGCACTGGAACGAAGACTATGCAAAGGCATATATTAAAATGAGCTTGAATGGCGTCACCAATCTGAAGGATTTGAAGGACTGCACAAGGACATTGCCTGCAAGCAGACCCAACTTCGTGGCTCCCAAGCTACAATAGTTGCAGATCTATTCGTTTAACTTTTATTTTGATACCCCTAGAATACACATTAATGAGACTAATATCAATACCTGTGAAGGTATTGAGAAGCCAAGAGTACATTCAGGTGATCGATACATTGGACCACTGATCTGTGTTAAGACCAGATGGGACGAAACGAAATAGGAAGCTGATGGGGAAAGTACTTACGGTTACTAGGAGCGTCTGAGTCATGGGCTACGTGCTCCTACATTGGTGTGCGACGCTCCTGAGCTTCCCAGTAGTAGAAAGCTTCACGTGCTTTGCCGCGACAATATCTACTAAAAAATTGAGTACAGTATGGCAGGGGCAAGTATTCAGTGTGGATCCAAGACTTTGCGGCAGCCAGCTGTAAACAGGAAGTAGCTTATAGAGGTATACAAAGTATTTCAGTTTTAATCTTAGCACTTTGTTATCTAGTCTTACATGCCTCACTGTTACCTGCAGAGAAGTGCTGCTAGGAGAAGAAGAATATTCGAGGATCCACATTGATGACTTACCCCTACTATATTGTATGCATGCCTTGTCTGATTTAACGGGGTGCTCCTCTTCTTGCCCGTACATACCGTACTGCACACCTAAGGGTACTTAATATCCTTAGGACATGCCGATACCTGTAATATTACTATATAAGGGTGCGATGCTGTGTAATGTCTATAGTACCTAGGCTAACATTATAAACCTGTATCAATTTAATGCTGTATTCTAAGCATATTAGACCTGGATGGTATCTAAGAACAAATATCCCTAACTTATAGTATTGTTTTGATAGCGATAGGCGGGTAAGGAAGCACGCTTACAGTGTAATATATACTCAAAGATGCAACGGGCTTAGATAAGTACAGAAGGACTTCTACTTGTATGCTTAGGCTAAGGTAGACGGAAAGGTAGAGGCAGAGGGTGCTCCTCCTTAGCGAACAGGGCTAAGGGAAGGAGGAAGGCGCCCTAGTCTATTCCTTCGCTCTATATAGGTAGATTCTTGATACAGCCGCCAGCATGACATAATATCAGGCTTTGTACGTAGGTTTCTACGTTTCGGGTTGACTTAATGACAAATATTGATATGGTATGGATCTATGGTGAAGCAGTATCAAGTACACCGAAGAGCGCGGTATAGTAGGGAGAATTAAGCAGAGGTAGGTACTTGCTTTGTGCCATCCACACTCGTACTGCTCTCCCGCAGCTTCTTGAGTCGCTCTTCCTCTGCTTTCTTCATTCTGTCTTGGATCTTAACCCGCTCAGGCACTATCCTCTGTCTCTCTGCCGTGATCTTCCAGCCCTTCAGCCTATCCTTGCCCAAGGCCTGCAGAGTCTTACGCTCTACCACACTATAATTACCATCTTCCCTATCAAACACAAATGGGTCCTTGACTGACACAGGAGGGTTTGTAATGACTCTCGCTCTCCTAAGCATGTTGTTGCTTGCACTGTGTAACATCATTGGATGCAACAAGAACACGTCCCCTACAACACCAGTAACCTCCACAAATGCCTCATCCGACATCGTCTTTGCAAGATCGTTATACCACGTGAGACCCTGCTCTGGCACGGCCTCGTTGTAATCGCGCCGCGGAGTCATCCGTGGCGTCACGCCCTCGGGATTTTCATACAAATGTCTAGCAACATGCGAAATAGCAGCGGGGCAAATCATCGTGCCACCACCACCGGGCACAATGTCTGTCCACAGCGGAATGACCAGGAGCGCCTGCTCGGGCGAGTCGAGATAGTGCACAAAGAAATCACCATCAACGTGCCAATTATCCAGATCCTGTGGCTTGACGACTTTGTTGTGTTTCTGCGGCGTCCCGAGGTTCACTATGAAGCTGTCTTTCCACAGAGAGACTTTGGAGTCGGTGTCAATTTTGTGCGAACCACCTAGGAGCCCGCAGATCCCACCCCACGCGCGTGGTGCGAATTCGGCAACTTGGAATTCTTTCCAGTGCGGCATGTTGATGCGTTCAGTGTGCCTTTGAATTGTCAGTCATGGCGTTAAACCACAAGGCAGCGAAGGGTTAAGACGGACCACGTCGACATGTCATTTGGATCCATGCCCAAACGAGTCCACAATGTGGACTGCAAGTCTTCTGCTTGCTCCTTTGTGAAGCAGTTGCTCAGCTTGAGCCAGCCATCTTTCAAGAAGAAGTCGATTTGCTCTTGCGTGAGCTGATATTGTTGTTCCGCGTCTGTCATGTTGTACTGTGGTCTCTCTTGTCGCAGAATGAAGGTATTACTCAAAAGATGTTTAAAACATGGAGGTCGAAGCCCAGATATAATCACGTATCGAGTGCAGCTTGTTTCGATATGCCGACCAGCTACGGCTGTTCGTCCCATTTAGCCGGTGGGGCGACCAGGACGTTCGACGTACCGCGTCCGTGTGGGCTATCCAATTAGAGCACCTATCATGACGACAATGTCGTATCTGCGGGGGTTGAATTCGGATTTCCGAAAGACTTAAGGGCGCTGATGCGGTGGGGTTAGGGCGCATGGCACCTACATACATCATTGGTTCCGCTTCTGTCAGCGTGCAGATGTGCAGCCGGGTTCCTGGGGACGACATACATACAGGGGTCAGCGTCGGGTTGATGCAGTGTACCGTCGCGGCATGCATCTAGCAAGTCAGAAGCTCTAGGAGGGTGTTGTAGCTGTTCAAGATTGGCCAAACTCTCGATGGATACCTAGGTACCTGTGAGTTAACGGTCAGAGGATTACCCCCCTGAACATGTAGAACGCAGGAATTGCGAATTCTTGGGTCTTCTGGGAGATCTAAATTCGATGTTAGCCTAGGCCCGTGCTACCAATGATTGATTTCGTTGCGCGACGATTGGAGGTCTGAGACATCGTTTCATCGCGTACGTGCCACTCTTTTACGTTCCAGGAAAATGGCGGATAAGCGACCTTAAAGCTGATTAACTTTAACATAGAACTTACAGCTATCATAACACTTATAGCTAAAACCCTGTCTAGCATTGCCTATATTATAAGCAACAAAGTACTCTACAGGTTTTTTGCCTTTTCCCTACGTTGCTGTCGTAAATTAGAATACCTAGCAAGTTGGCTCACCCAGCCGGCCGATCATCTTGCAAAGTGAGAGCCACTTTAGTAATCTGGGATGGATCACGCTGCTGGTAAACAAGTAGATAAATGCGAAGAGAAATGTATAAAACAGCATAACATCATATCGACACAGTGAAACAAGACGAAGACCAATGCCCTACCATAGCATACTTCAATTACATTACTTGATTACTGCAAGTCTTCATCATCTACCTCTTTGACCTCGTCTTTTACCGGCCTCGCTTCTTGTTTTCGATACAGTACCGCAAGTTCCTCCGCCTCGGTCGCCTCCTCAATCCCCTTGTCCTCTCTCACCCTCAAAAACCGCGGAAATCTCGTACTCAACCCCCTCTCCTCGCTCACCAGCCCGATCGCCGCTGTGTACGTCGGACTCAGCGTCAGATCTGCAAATGCCACCTCCCAAACTTCCTGCGGCTCGAACCAGACCGCCGGCCACCCCGCGCCGCCATTATATTCAACGTAGTGCGGTTTACCACCCAGCACGGTCGTGCAGTCTGGATCATCAGGGTCGTATTTAGCGCGGTTCGCCTTGTAAAATGAGTCGGTGAAGCCAGACATGCATTTTGTGACGGCGTCCAAAGTGCCGTTTGCTTCGTTGCGGATGGCGAGCAGAATTGGAGACCACCATGCTGCTTTGCGGCCAGAGCCATGGAACGCAGCGATGGGGATGAGGTCAAGAGTTTCGGAGGTAGTGGAGTAGTCTTTTTTTACTTTGAGCCATGAGTCGAGGCGTTTGTCAGGTTCGTAAGTAGAGAGGAGTGCTTTGCGGCGGCCAAGCTTTTTGGGCTCGCTGGGGTCTGGTATTGGATCGACAGCGGAGTCTTTGCCTTTGGGCTTTTTCGGTTTCTTCTTTTTGGGGGTGGGTGGGAGAGATGCTGTGCCGTCTTCGTTGAGGTCGTCGAGGAGGTCAGGATTTGGGAGATTATCGAGGACCTTGACCATGATACCTTCGCACTTCAGTTCGAGCGCGCTTTTGAAGAAATCGGATACGGTTTCTGTGTCGGCAGATGTCGCATCTAGGCTCTTTACCCAGGTGAAGTGGTGCGGTATTTCGACAAAGAGGCTGCGCAGCATGTCCCTCCTCTCCCGGAAAGGGCGGTTGAGGAGCTCTTCGCCGTTCAGGTACATCAGGTCGAAGGCAAAAAGGCAGACGTCGATCGTCACAGCGCCGATGAGGACGTCTTTCCGAGCGCGGTTGGCAAGCGTTTGGAAGGTCTTGAGTTCGCCGGATCCGCGATCCACAGCCACGACCTCGCCCTCTAGAATGAAGCTTGACACACCCTCGCCTCTAATCTTTGGTACTAGAGCAACTAGATCCGGGTATTTGTCCGTCATGACCTCCAGGTGTCTCGAGAAGATTGTCACCTTGCCTTTGCCGTCGCAATGTACTTGGGCTCTCTGCCCATCATACTTGTATTCGCAGCTAAAGTCTCGTCCTTGTAGTTTTGTAAGCATCTCACCTAGATCGCGAGTGATGCTTCCCAGCATAGGCCTGAGCGGGATATGCATGGATAGGCCACAACGTAGCAACAGCTCGTCACCTACGCCAATTTCTAACAGTGTCGGTATTAGATCATTGTAGTTTGGTCTTCTAGCAAAGGACGCCTTTACCATCTCTTCATTCCTGCTGTAGATTTCAACAAGGTCTTCCTTCTTCAGGTTAGCAAGGTCTTTTGGGGCGCGTGTCGCGAAATCGGCGTTGGGCGGTTTCGATAGCAGAAACGCGCGCGACAACGCAATGAGCATTGTCGTCTTCACTGCACCGATTCTCAGATGTTGCACTAGCGTTCTGACAATATACCGGCTCTCTTCTGCGCCACGTGAATCTTGTATAAGTCTCTCAACAATCCTCTGTTTTACCTCCACGCTACCATTCCCTTTGCTGTTCGCAATCTTGACGAGAGAATCGAATACACTCTTGATGGTCAAGGGCTTTGGTTTGCGTAGCGTGAAGGACTGTCGTTTCTTTGCCTCGAATGCTACGTCCCCTGCGTCGCCGTACTTATTGTTGAGCGTCCTCAGTCCTGCGTTGTCCAGTCCGCAGACTTTCTTCAGCGCCTTTGAGATTGCTGAGCCACCAAGCCCCAGCTCGAGATCGATGTATGGGGGTGATATCGAATTTGTCGCCAGCCATACTGCAGGTAACAAGCTTTCCGGATCGCTTTCTATGATGGTCCGTAGAAGATTAACGAGCGTGTCGACAATCTTTATGCGGCTGGTCGTGCTATTGACCAAGACAAAGCACCGTGTCAGCAGCGCATATGTCGCGCGCCCACCGTCCGTAGTCCAGTGTCTCTGCAAGTCTGGTATATAATTTGAAGGCTCGAATTCAAGTGGACTTTGATCGAAGGGTAGGTTCGCGGTGATAGTGTCTTCTTCGGTTGCGGTGGATTGCAGCGAGAGTGTGTTCGATTTCGGTGTTGGCGCCGTAGGGTCAATGGTAGCTCTGGTAGAGAAAACTTCTCCTTCAACCTTGAAGTTACTACTAGCCCTAGCCTTGGTCGAAGGGCTAGGGTCTCTGTATAGCTCATTCGAGCTCGACAGCTCCTCTTCCTTCGGACGCTCTTCTTGTCTCTGGGACACGCCCTGAGCTTCCTTGTCCCATTCCTCCTGAAGCTTTCTGGCATACTCTTCGTCTGTCAGATTTGATGGGTCTATAGCAAGGGATACATCCGGATCGTCGGTGGTTGTCGCATCTACATCAGCCGCAGCTTTGGCGTTCTGTTTGGCGAAAAAGAAGTCTATTTTGCGTACTGGCTTGCTTGATGATCCATCGTTCTTCTTTCGGCGCTTCGACGGACTGTCCATGACTGATAAGTGTGTGGTCATTTGAATGTTGCTGCTCTTGGCGCATCCACGTCCATGACGTTGTCCGAGCGCTTTGACCGCCTGCAAGTCGCGTCACGGTGTCACGTGTATCATTTCCATCATATTTCCCAGCGCATCTCGACAACGTCTTTCAACCTTAGAGTCAGTCAGCCGTTGCGCGGTCACCAAGAAGTTTTATTGTGATCCACGGATTTCTTCAACCATCTTCTTCCCAGAACGCCAGTCTGAAAACCATTCTTGAAATGCCTACTTCGTCTGTTCACTGTTGAGCGGCCTTGGTCATTCTTCCATGCAGTGTTCACAGGATTCAAACCTGTTGTGTCACAGAGCCCCTACTCTACTCATCGTACTTGAGCCTACCCTCTGATCCACGTGAGTCGGAATCTCGATCCCGAAAACCTCCCATGTCAGTGTCCTGGCGCATACGCTTAGACGAGTACCTCTCATTTCGATGGCCTGCAGGTGCTGAGAAGTTGCCGCGAACGAGACTTGATGTATCGTCCTGGTCTTGTGTCGGGTCGCTGACTGCGCGTTTCCACTCGTAGAGATCGAATATGCCTTCTCGCGGAGTGCCACCCTGTTGGCCAAATAGCTGATCGCCCACGTTGTACTTGTCTACAATCCTCCATTACTTGTGGACTTCAGGTATAGTGGACACATTACTTACTCAGCAGAAGACCAGTGTCAACCTGCAGGCCATAGACAATGGCACGTGTCGCTGCGAGCGGGCATCCAGCGACCTCTTTGCGCAGAATCTTGGCGGCTTCGTTGAAGCTGCACACCAGGATGGCAGCGAACTTGGCATCTGGCTCGCTGTAGGCTACTAGCACATCTGCCTGCTTGTCAGTAGAGCTCATACACGTCCCAAGGAACGGTCTGACCGTAGAACTTGAACTTCTCGGAGCCATAGATGATCTTCGCATTGCCCAAGGCCATCACACGAAGCTCGTGGAGTTGCTCAAGCTACCTGGATTAGTACAAACCATCGGGCTTCAAGTAACGCCTGCATACCTTACTCTGGTTCTGCAACCAGCTGTCACTTGACATGCTTGTCCCGCCGTTGAATCCTGCTAGGCCGTCTACACCGACCGCTGCAGCTTGAACCATCAGATCGTTGGCGTTGTTCAAGACTGAGACCATTGTAGGCGGCTTGAATTGGTGTGCTGGAAGTCGTTGATGCAAGATAGAAGAGAAGGAGTCAACGCGCCGTTGAGATAAGGATATGTGGTAGTAAGGCACTAGTCGTTGGACGCGCTCAGGTAAAGGTAGCCCAAGAGCGCTCTGTTAAGACAAGTTTTTCGTCTCTTACTGAGTGGTCATGGTAAGTGGAGATGGAAATAGTGTTCCGTTTTCAGCACTTAATTTTCATGTCAAGCAATACAGTAACTGCATGAGTCTCTGCATGCCAAAGTAGGCTTATGTGCTGGGAAGGAAAATAAATAGCACATGCATCGTCAGATCTTCGTTTGTCGCGCTGTTAGGCAAGCATTCGATCCATCCTCTCATCTGTTTGGGCATGCTGAAATGGCTGATGCTGCCACTGATTCCCGCTTATGGTGAATGACTATCTCTTACAGAGGGCGCCACACTCAGTTCGAATTTTCTTTCAAAGGGGGTGCTTTCCTTGCCCTGCTACTCTCTCGTGGCTACATTGCTGCCTGCAGTTCGCGCGTTTGTACCTAGGTAACTCACGGCAGCTCTTTCTTACTTCCAGGGGAACGTCAGGCCTTTGGAAGGAATCGTTTGATACTTCTGTGAATGGCACTGTTCGCCTTCATTGTTTCCTGTGGGCTTTCTGGAATCCTATGACAATCGGCTAGAACCAGTCAGCCACCTGCCCTTCCGCATGTAATACCCTCGAAGGGAGATTTCTTGATATGTTCACACGGCAGTGATCAGTTCCAACTCCCCATATACTACTGTTTGTACAGCCTGATATCATCGAGGTAAATTTACCGTAGCTAGCCTACGCCAGCTCTAGCGACTGCAAGGTGTGAATGTCCTCTGCGACCAAGTGATGTCGCGGTCTCGCAAGCCTGTAGAACGTCAAAGGACTGTTCCAGACCGTCAGTTTCGGATCAGGTCACTGATGGATGCTGTTCAATTAGATCCCGCCCTCTGATCAATGAGCAGCATTTGCGACCTCTTTCCACTTTGGGCTTATCTAGCCTGATCGTATCGTGAAGGGCGGCGAGTACGCCAAGGCTGTGATGGATAGCATGTGCGCGCACCACCATGTAGCCTACGGTCTCACATAAGCTGTTCCTGTTCTGGTGAGCCCAGTTTCTATGCAAAGGTGCTGCTTGAGCATCCGCCTCACTGAGCGAGTGGATAGACGATGAGATGCTAGCGTGGGGCTCGGACGCGGGGCACAATGTTTATCGTGAACACAGAAATGGTTGCCGGATGTTCCGGATCTCGAATTTACGTTGGACTTTCAGATTATACATTGGCCTCCGCTCGGCCAGAGCTTCCTCAAGTGCACTCACTCCATTCCCAGCAGCACATCGATTACGGCCTCTTTTGGTCCGGACAGTCCGGTGTCGCGAATCTCGCACGCCGCAGGGCCGATATGGTGGTGCGCTAGCTGACATCACATCACTGCCGTCACCCGCCGCAGGGCGCTCAAAGCTGGGACGCGATGACGCGAAATATTACTTACATCTGACCGCTGTCCGTCTGCCGTGCCGTCCTGGACACACCTCACTCCCCTGAAATCCTCAACACGACACGCTATTATCATGGCGGACCTCAGCAGAGTCGAATCAATGCAGTATCCTGCGGGGCATTTGGCCCATCTCACAGAGAACCAGCAGGCGCAGTTGGAAGCATTTGAGAAGCTTGCGCAGGAAAAAGGCTACTTCACGCCCGGCACAGACACAACCGATGCCAGCCATGACGACGAGACGATGCTGTACGCTTGCTTTTGAAGTGCACGCGGCGGGGCACTAACGACATGCAGTCGATTCTTGCGCGCGCGTCGCTTTGTAGCACCGGAAGCCTTCAAGCAGTTTAAAGACACAGAGGACTGGCGCAAAGATCAGAATATACACGACCTATTCGAGACCATCGAGGTCGAAGAGTATGAGCAGACGCGCCAGCTGGTAGCTGCCCCTCTTTCCTGCACGCGCAGCATTATCTGACAACCGCGCCTAGTATCCCCAATGGCTTGGCCGACGCGACAAGCGCGGCATTCCGCTCTACCTATTTGAGGTTGCACCTTTGAACTCCAAGAACATTTCTGCGTACGAGAAAGCCCTTGCCAAGGCAAAGACCACCTCACCAAAGGTCGCAACGAAAAACCTTCGCCTATTCGCCCTCTACGAATCGCTCACCCGTTTTGTCACTCCTTTTTGCTCCATGGTCACGCGGCCGCACCCTGAGACCCCCATCTCGCAGAGTAACAACATTGTCGACATCAGCAACGTGGGGCTGAAGCAGTTCTGGAACCTCAAGAGCCACATGCAGGATGCCTCAGTCCTGGCTACAGCTCATTACCCTGAGACGCTCGACCGTATCTTCATTGTCGGCGCTCCTGGCTTCTTTCCAACTGTCTGGGGCTGGGTCAAGCGTTGGTTCGACCCAATCACCGTCTCCAAGATCTTCATCTTGTCACCAGCCAATGTTTACGCCACTCTATCTGAGTACATCGATCACGAAAATATTCCCAAAAAGTATGGCGGTGGACTAGAATTTGGATGGACCCAGATGCCAAACTTGGATCCAGAAATCGAAGCTGCCATGAAGTGGGAAAATCCGAGCATAGAGAACGGTAGGAAGACCTTGCCTACCGGGCCTGTGAAGTGGGAGAAGGGTCCAAACGGAGACATGCAAGCGTGGGCAGTAGGTCGAGAGAACGGCCAGCCTCGACGAAAGCTCGTTTTCACTATTCCTAAGCCCGTGGGCTTCAGGACGAAGCCTGTGGTCAACACACCAGCGCATGAGCTCGGCGATCCACTCACGACTGTTGGCACTGCCACCCACCCTCCAGATGTAGAAGACTCGGTTGCTGACCAGTCTCCTCCCTCGGACTCACCAGCCCTATCTGAAACAAACCAAACGCCGAACGTGGCCGTAGCCAGCACAGCACCTTCGTCTACCCCTGCACAGACGGCACTGCCTATCCGGGAGGGTACTTCAGAAGCGCGCTTCGAACAACAAAACAAGACACATGCGTCAGGCCAACTTGCAGAGGGTACACCAGACGTCGCTGTGAAGGATCACGGCCACGGTGATAAGACAGTGACGATGGAACCCAACACAGTCGGCCAGGCACCAAAACAAATACCACTCCCCGAGCGCGAAGAGCCCCCTGCGCCAGGCTATCTCGAGCAGGCACAGAACGCAGCTGCCCAGGCCTCAGGATACGTTGCCTCAACAGTCAGTTCTGTGGCTGGCGCTGTGACTGGCGCGGTGTCAGGCAACACAGAGAAGAAGGAGGAAATTGTCGAACCCACACATACCAAGAGCCCTGCAGAGCAGCAGCTAGACTCGCAAATCGACGCGACCAAGGACCAGAATGTAGAAGTGTTCCTGCGCGAGCAGAATCGTAGCCAGGCATAGAAAGCCTGGTGTTGCGTTGTGTTCTCGGTGAGGCGGTGTACGATACCAAATGGCGAAGATACATAGCTCTGCCCTCAACCCCTGTCCGATCATCGGCGTGGGCTTACGAATGAATGTTTATCTTACTCCTTTCCACTTCAGACATGTCGATCGCAGTGCATGCAGGCGTACTTGGGCGTGAGCTGAGGTACCGCGTAACAAGTGGCTGACACGTCTGACGCAGGAAGGAACTTCAGATAAGGGTGGGTGACACAGCATGAGGTCCAGGCGAGTCCAGGAGATCTGTATCGCGGAGGGTACCGATGCTGGGGTCGGTGGATTGTGGAGTCTTGCACGCGTACCTTGTGTGTGTGGGCTCTGGACACATGCGTTGGGGGTACGGATGTTTTATTGCACAGATGCTGACCAAACATTGTCGCATTTACGAGTTGACAGGTGTCAAACGGGCATGGCCTTTACCCAGATCGCAGCTGCCAGAGACGAAGGACTACCAGGTCGACTGCAGCTTCTCGGTTTACATCCACAGTATGGCTTTGTTGGAACTTACCGTCGATCATGTTGCCTCAATCAGGCCAAAACAGTCTCCAATAAGCCTCCTTGTCCGATGTGACACTATGCGGAGGTACTCACTTGGTTCAATGTCTCTTCAAGGCAGCAAATTGTCAGACACATCAACAGCGCCGTGGAAGGTTTCGCGACGCAGGAACCTTGCGATGGCGATATGAGAACCTACTTATAAGCATGCATATGCAGGAAACATGACACTTGGGATAGATGGTGGCGAGTTTCGAACGAAAACACACAGCTGCAACTACGGCAAAACTGGCACTGAGACACAGACTGCGCAGTCCAGTGAGGGCGAAGGTGCCCCTGACTGGTGTGTGGGGAGATACGAGTCTAACATGGATTGTCGCACTGCTCGGTATCGACTTCCAGAACCTGGGCTTGTTAGTTTTGGTGTTGTAGTTTTGAAAAGGGTACGTACCAGTTGAACGTGGTGGAGAGACCGACACCGCGTGAGCGGATGGTCAGCGGGAACATCTCGCCGATGACGATTCGGGCTGCAGCTTTCAGGTGGTGGCGAAGACGGAGATGTTCAAGCAGATGAAGGCGATCATGACACTGGTAGCGTTGGGGTCAGCCGGGGTGGTCGGGCGTGTTCTTGCCAGCGGAGGTGCCAATGGCACCGACAATGAATTGCATGATGACCGTGTCAGCGGCACCCCAGATGTGAATTGGACCACATCCGATCTTCTCGACCAAGATGAAGGAGGCGGGCGTGCAGAGCACGTTGACGAGAGTGGTGACCAGTCGCGACAATGAGCGAATGAAGAGGGCAATTCATCCGCCATTGCATGCGTGACTCGTGAGGTGCATTCGCCATTCAAACATGTACTACAAGTAAACAGCGGAGCTCCCCTTTATGTGGGAATATATACTGCCATATTGACGTATTGCATCGGAAGGCGTATATAAAAGCTATCATCGCGCAGCCGTCCTCGATATAGAAATGACGACTCGTGTATCTTTCGGCAGCAGTAAGGTGCCGGCGCGGGAAGGAACTGCCAATAACGCAAAACTGAGGATCTAAAGAGTTTGGAAAATGCTCGTAGCCTACGCTGAGAGAAGCGAGACAGGTGACTGTGGATTTACAAAACCTCCAGTGGACAAAAGCTTTGTGCAACTGCGTACTATGAGCCGTTCTAAGACTCTAAAACGATCAAGCCCGGTGTAGTTGTTTCCACTGACTACGCAAAAGACATTAGTAGAAACAAAACTCAGGCAAGATTTAACACATTTAGAGAGGGTGCCGATGTTTTGATGATGTTCACTACAGGTGGAGAAGTCTCGCAAGAGTATCCAGCTTTCTTGCGACTCCGTTAGGACACCCCACAAAGTCTCCAGATCAGCACAGCTCGTGCTGAGCTTGACTCAAGCTGGAATCTGTGCTGATTCGTGGTGGTGGTTGAGGAGTCACGGCCACGCGAGACCCACTTTCGGGAACCACGACAGTTCCGTGGGTTCTCGTACCACGCTGCTAGCCATAATACAAAGATTTGACGTGAAATCTAGCTCGGTCTACTCCAGAAGAACCTCATTAGAATCAGTGCTTCATGCTTCCACACCGAGCAGCTAGAAGTTGGAGAAAATGTAATATTGTCAGCGACCAGCATGGGGTACCGAGGTCCTGTGGCAATGCAACATCTCAGACGAAGCCACCCAACCGATATGCACCCTAGGAGCCTTATGCAGGCGCTGTGCTGTCGCTGGGAAGCCCCTTGGCGAGGGATCAACAAGACGGAACCATGACCGGGCGTCATATGCGCCGCACGCGGGAAAGATCAGGTATGGTGCAACCTGTGCAGTACCACTGGCTTCTGACGAGAGTTGTGCGAAGATGGTGCCTGCTGATTTCGCGAAGGACGAACGCGCCGCAAAGCGGGTTGAAGGTGCAGTCGTCACGGTTCAGCCTGGTCCGGGGGGCTAATCACAAGCGCAATGCGGAGACGGGCACGTGTGATGCCCTGCGTCAATTCACGAGTCCATAGGCAGCACGACTTCCTCGCCTCCTCGACGAAACCACACCACCATAATCTGCACAACATGGCTGTATGCAAAATAAGCCTTCCAAGAATATCGCGCACTGACATCCTATAGCCTCGCGAGACTATCGTCATCGATGCGAACCCACCTGCCTATCCAGGCGGCTATGGCAGCATCGAGCCTCGGGCCATCGAAGTGCACCACTATCACACACTGCGCGCACGCGATTCACGATCTGCTGCTTGCTGCAGGGCCCTCCTTGTACTCATTCTTGTACTCTTTGTTGTCGGGTCTTTCGCTATCGTCGCGTTCGTAGCATGGAACTACCATGAGGTCGCCGAGTGCGAAAAGCAGCGGTTGCCGTGGGAGAAGCCTTGCAAAGACTGGCTAGGCAAAGATTCAAAGGACTGGAGAGGTCGGCATCTGGTTGCATAAGAAGGAACACGGCCACCTGAACACAACCTGCTTCTCCTGAGCACTGCCTCTTGCTTTTGGGCTTGTAGAGTCCAGACGTTTTCGTGTACCGTTCATGGCTCGAATATCGTGTTCAACACAACCCAGTCTTGAGATGAAGGGGTACTGAGATGGAGTTGCAGCGTGTATGCGCATTCAGGAGAGGTAGTGTCAGAACAGCGCACAGGAACGGAGCAACATCACAGCTCTCTTTCACAGTTTGGCCTGGCAGCGATGATCGAATTCTTTCAAAGACAGTCGAGGAGAATGTCGAATGAGGACTGCAACGCATTAGAGCGTAAAGTATAATTACGACCTTAAACCTACGAGCGGGAGAAAAGGGAGATTGCAAGCCACTATCAAGAACTCGAGATGCTCGAGACTGCAATGAGGTGGCAACTGAGAATCACAGCTTGGTGGCATTTGGCTGACGAATACTCGGCTAATATAGCTGTGGTTCTCGAATCGCCTCAAGCAGCCAATCCTGTGGTTTGAGTTCTTGACATGACAGCGAACAGTATTCGGGAACCATCACAGATATCACCCTACCTCATCTTGTATCTTGAGGAAAACTTTGAGAGGTATCTCGTCTTTCCATCAACTTTCATCAATCGTACTTCGTCAAGGCGTCGAGTTCCCATATTCTGGACGCATAAACGAAAGGTACCTACGTTTTAGAAGACTACATATGCATCATTACGCTAGTTGATGTCTGTCAAACGTGGAAAGTGCTCACTATCTATCGAATGCTACACAGAAAGCATTGTTGGAACCCATGTCATTGATGACCCTCAACATCCTTGAAGATAAAGGGGTCTCGTGTAGAAGATCAACGTTACGAACAACGCTCTCCATCCCCGATGCAACACTGGATCGCCACTATAGCTCCACGCATATACGACGATCCACATTATCACAAAAAGCTCGAGATCAGCAGTGATTCGCCCATCCACATCCCGTTCAACCAGGCAACAGCAAACATCCCGTCTCCTTAGGCAGTAACATTCTACAAATCCCGCTCACTCGCAACCCTAGTCACATCAGACCACCCTACCTCCTATCACTCACCTTCACAACCCCTGCTTAAGCCCCCACAATGTCGTCAAAACCCTACACCGGCCCTGACGTGCCCACAATGCTGCGCACCAAGACCCTTGCCGAGAATGTCATAAAATACCACGACCATCCCACCAGCGACAGCATTCTGGACGATCACGAGTTGGGGCTCCTGAAGCGGTTCGTCGAGGATCCGACGAGGCGCGCGGAGATAGTGAGGGAGGAGGGGTTTGATCCGGAGGCTGCGTGGGAGGGCCGGCAGGCGGGGCTGGTGGCGTATGTGGTATGGGCGCATGGGAGGGAGGAGGTGGGTGGGGGAGTGTTGAAGGAGGGGGATATTGAGCTGCTGAGGGAATGGTTTGCGGGGGGGAAGGTGGTGTAGATGTGTAGTTTGTTGTAGGTTGGTGGCGCAGTGGTCTGAGCACATTAACATTGAGGGTTCAAGGCTTGTTTACTCATAGGGTTGTACAAGGTTGTACATGCTAGTCTTGTTTTCTCTTTTGAAGTGATCTACCTGTCTCTTCTTTATTGACTTCACTCTTCTTAAGATGACCTGATGGTCTGCACCAGGGTATGGCCTTCTACACTTGTATCGCAGGTAAACTAACGCTGATTCAGCACGTTAGGCTGTCAAGGCCACCTCCCGCAATCACACCTGTCATGCACTCCCGACGGGCCAGCAACATGATCGGCGTCGAACTTTTCTCGGCGAACCACACATCCCAAGCTCTCATTTGCTGTTCATGCATCGGTGATGCTGCTCACCTCGCCGGTCGCGGAACGGAAATGAGCACACGCTTTGGGTTTCAGGGTCTCCAGCCAACAAGCTTCCCGCCCAAGCCGATCGCAGATGTCGCGCATGCATGGCGTTGCTTGATCCAGCTGCTCAGAGAGGTTGCAGAATGCCCTAACAATCAAGACCATTGAAGACGGACCACGGGCTGCGAATCAGGTCGCTCGTAACGCCCCCAACACTGTTGTTTCGTGAAGCCAGGTCCAGGCCCGCCGTGTGAGGGAGTTCACGTGGTGTGCGCGTGTGCGCCGGCTAAGCCAGAGCCAACTTAGCCGACCATCGAATCATCTTGGCAGGCAGGAACGAGCGTGCCCAGACCGCGACTCGCCCCCTGCCTCGACTCCTATCGATTTTTGGAAGATCTCCAAATCCATTCTGGTCGTATTCACGGTCTGACCGCGCCGTGCGCTTATCGCATGCAGCTGGCGGGGTCAATATCAGCTGCCGCTTGCCCCGAGCGGGCTGGTGGAGGTGCAACCCCTGGAGCGTACAGGCCTACACGAGCTACGAATAGCTAGCCCTCATTTTACTATCGTATCGTGGGTCGCCCGCCGACGGCGTATCTTGGGTAGGCTTCGCTCTTTTGTCGAGTCTTGTCCCATGGCCTGACGCTTCTTGGTCGACCATTCCTCTCCGTCCTCACATCCGTTCTCGCCGGTGCATTTGCTACCCAGTCGCTCGTTTCCCCACGCGTTATGCCATCATGATTCCCAAAGGGTTCCGCCTTTCGTCCACGCATATTGTTTTCTACATTTCTACATTCATTATAGCAACACAACTATGGTCTTTGTGGAGCCAGTCGGCGAAGGGTGGATGGAACTCACATGGACCACGTAATTTCGTCTTCGATGCGGATAAGCACGCAAACGTGCACACTTTCAGCCACGACCAGTGTGACAGCTCTTTCCCAAAGCTGTACCACAGCCTGGACGAGTCTGTAGCTCGGCGACAGGGGAGGAAAGTGCACATTGACGATATTGCGATTGCAAAGGGGAGATGTATGCTCCGGCTATTGATCCACGGAGGCGAGGTATGTGAAGACAGTCCCACGCCAGTTCGCATCTAACGACACCAGCTCTTCGTCGTGGATTCAGGCAAGCCGGAAGAATGCTATGTCACGAACGGAAACGAGCGTGAACGAATCCTCGGCACTCTTGCTCAGATCGATCGAGCACTCTCCACATCGCCAACTTCCGACCCTTCCGTACCCAACATTGAGTTTTCACTCTCCCTCGACGACCTGCCGCGACGCTCGAAGGGCAAGGGTGTCTTCATGGGCTACACCCGCAAGGAGGGGCGCGAGTACAACGACATCTGGATGATGCCGAACTACGCCTACTGGTCCTGGAACTACACGCACGCGCCCAGCTGGAACAGCATCCGCCGCGAGATCGAGCTGAAGGAGACGGAAATGCCCTGGCAGAAGAAGGACCCGCGCGTCGTATGGCGCGGCAAGATCAAAATGGCGAAGCTGCGCAAAGAGCTCGTGCGCATCAGCGAGGGCAAGCCATGGAGCGACATCAAGCCCGTCGTGATCAACAACGCCAGCGACGTCCACACCAAGGACGTCATGAACCTGCGCCAGTTCTGCGGCTACAAGTACACCGTGCAGACCGAGGGCACATCCTACTCGGGCCGCCTCAAGTACCTGCAGCTGTGCCGCTCCGCGCTCATCACCCACCCCCTCGAGTGGCAGGAGTTCCACACACACCTGATGCGCCTCGCGGGCCCGGACGTCAACTACATCGAGGCCTCGGAGAACTTCGCCAACCTCGAGGCCGCCATGGACTACTTCCGCGAGCACGACGACGAGGCCGAGCTCATCGCGAAGAACAGCTACAACACGTTCGCTCGCCGCTACCTGACCCCCGCAGCCGTAAGTTCCCCCATGCTTGTGAATTAGTGCACCCGCTGACTGCTTCTAGGTAACATGCTACTGGCGCCGGATGTTCTGGACGTGGTCGTCGGTGCAAGGATATGCGCCGCAGCTGTACGCGGCGGATAAGGAGGGCAACATAGTGATGCGCGGGACGCCGTGGACGGCGTTTGCGGCGAATTGGCCGCACGACCCGTCGGTGATTCCGTGAGGACAAGGCGTGGTGTTTAGGCGTTTAGGATAGATACGATACCCGCGTTTAGCGTCACGAGCCAAGTATTGTAATGTGCAGCGGTCGACGGATACGACACGATTAAGCTTTGGGCCGGTGATATTGAACGCAACTGCCTGTGTTCGTGATTACCCGATCATGTGATCAGTTTTTGGTGATTCGCTGCACGTGACAGTTAGTGCACACGCATCCGGGCAAGCGCGGCCCCGTCGAGCACCTCCCCCGACGAACCCACAAGTCTGCACCGAGACACACCCACGGCATGGCCCTAATCGCGTCGCGGCCCGGCCCAGGCGACATCATCGACTTCAACGACGCGCCGTCGTCGCCAGAGCCGCCCCCCCAGGTCCACACCGGGCCGCTCTACACATCGCGGCCGCTGTGCGACTATGTCAGCGCCGACGACTACCATGAGGGCCTCAAGCAGATCCGCGCGCACCTGGGCCGCGACTGCGGCTTCGGCATCGCCATCTCGCGCACCAAGTCGTACACGCCCACCAAGACGGGCGAGCGCAAGATCACGCGCGTGATGCTGCAGTGCGCGCGCTCCAAGGAATACAAGAGCAAGGGCGTTGGCCACAAGGTCTATGCGACGCGCATGACGGGCTGCCCGTACCGCGCGAAGATGCAGCCGCACCCCGGCGGCGGCTGGAAGATCCAGGCCGTGTGCATGGAGCACAACCACGAGCTCACCGACGTGCTCGACGACCGGGGCATGCCGCCGCGCGCTCGCATCGCCCCGCCCGCCAATCGCAAGCGCACTGCCGACAGCGACTTCACCCCGCCCGCGCCGAGTACCTACACCAACATCCCGCCCGTCGTCCCGCCGCCCGTGACCACCAACTGGCCCACCGCCACGCCCAGCGGCATCCGGCGTGCCGTGGTGCCGCTGCAGCAGCGCCTGCTGACCATATCACGTGCCCAGTTTCCCATTGACCAGCCCATGTTCCTTGTCTACAACGAGCAGTTCCAGTCGATGCTGGGCACCGCCGCCGAGCTCAAGGTCGCCTTCGAGGAGGATTTCCCGTTCGCCTACCAGGGCGGCGTCTACACGCCTGCCAACGACGTGCTGTACGTGACGAGCAATCAGTACAACCTGCCCAGCGGCCAGGACAAGGTCGCCGTCGTCAGCAAGATGACGCGCAACATCTACGGCCAGTGGACCCGCGCCCAGGTGCCCAACCAGGTCCGCAACCCGGCCGGCGGCGCCGCCTACAACGACGGCGTTCTGGACGGTATCCTGTTCTGCGCCCAGGGCGATCTCGAGAATCCCACCGGCCTTGTGCACATGGAGGCCGACTACCCTTTCCGCATGCGCACGCTTGTCAACAACTACTACGGCCGCCGCTTCAACTCGCCCAAAGACATCGCCATCCACTCGGACGGCAGCATCTACTTCACCGACCCCGTGTACGGCCACGACCAGGGCATGCGGCCGCAACCCGAGCTGCCGAACCAGGTGTACCGCTTCGATCCGCATACGGGCGATGTCAGAGTGGTTGCGGATGGGTTTGGACGGCCGAGTGGAATCTGCTTTAGTCCCAAGGAGGCGACGTGCTACATCAGCGACACCGAGTTCATCCACGGCAACGGACACGTAGACTTTGAGAGGGCGAGCACCATGTACGTTCACTCTATGAGCTGCGGGTATCCTACTGACACTGCACAGCTACGCGTATGACGTCGCCGACCGGGCGCAGTCCAAGTTCCTCATGAACCGCCGCGTCTTCGCCATGGCCGATGTGGGCGTGCCCGACGGGCTGAAGTGCGACGTCGCCGGGAACGTGTACGCGGCGTGCGGCGACGGCCTGAGCGTGTGGAGCCCAGGCGGCGTGTTGCTCGGCAAGATCCTGGTCCCCAGCGGGTTGGCCAACTTTGCTTTCGGCCGCAAGGGCGAACTGTTCCTGCTCAACGGGAAGAAGCTGTGGCTGCTCAGAGTCGCCGACACGGTCAAGGGCGCCACCGTCAACCGTGAGGCGGTGCGCTTTGACGAAGTCGAGTAGAAATCCAGTTCTTTCTCAGCGCTTCTCCTTCTCCCCTGTAATAAACTTCCGCACCCTCCGCTCCGCTGCCATGTAGCCCATCCCGTCAATCACACCTTCCTGCTCTACCCACACTGGCGTTTCCGCATCCTCGTCTCCCCCGAACCTCCGCTCACCAGCCTCCTCCTCGTACTGCCGCACATACGCGTCCTCCACGTAGGCCCAACCAGGCCTCTCGCAACACCCCACCGCGAACACGGTCCGCTCCGCCTGCAGCCCCGCCATCACGCCGTCCAGCGCCCGCGGCACAAGCACCTGCACCACGCCGCGCACTGGGTCGAAGCCGCGCACCAGCGCCACGCATACAAGGCGCGTGGCATGCGGATCAGGCGGCGTAACAACACCGGTTGCCGCGTCGAGCGGAAAATACGGGATTTGCGAGACGGGCGTACGCGGGAGCGTGGTCTGCGGGGCGGGTGTCTGCAGGATGTGGATCACAGCGCCGGAGAGGTAGTGCAGGAGTGCGGAGGCGGGGGGCGGGGTGGTCAGAGCGAGGAAGCCGACAAGGGTCTGTGTATGTGTGGGCGTCGGGCGGTACGCGAATTCCCAGGGTCGCAGGGTGGTGAGGGGCGCCGCACTCCAGGTTGGAGGTGCGATGGTCGCGAGATGGAAGTAGGACTGCGTCGTCATTGCGCGGAGGGCGGCGGGCGAGCGGTATGGTGCGGGCGGTGCATGCTGCGCGGTGATGGTGTGCAGGACGCTGTGCTTTGCGCCCATGTCGCGCAGCGCCGGCAGCGGCTCGTCGCCCGTGTGTACGATTTGCTGCGGTTTGAAGCGCCGCACCAGCTGTGTCAGCACCGCGCTGTGCGTTGTCGCCAACCACCCCGGCGTATTGATGACCAGCGGCAGCGTCGGGTCGCGCGCACTCAGCGCCCGGAACGCAAGATACAGGTCCTCGACACACGCGGCATAGTAGTCCTGGTAGTCGCCGAGCTCCAGCGGCACAGCGTGCGCACGCACCGTCTCATTCGCCTCGCCCCCCTCGCTCCCCGCGGCCACAGGATGCGCAAACGTCGGCCCCACGTTCAGCTCGCGCACGACGACCAGCGCGATCTGGCCCGGCGGCGCGTACTCCTGCGCGCCGGGGTCGAGGTCAAGAAACGCGACTGCGGGCACCGCGGGCTTCGTGCGTCCCAGGCCCGTCAGGTAGCGGTTGATCAGGCGCGTGCAGAACGAGGATTTCCCCGTCTCGGGCAAGCCGGCGACGAGCGTGGTGCTCGGTGCGGCAGCGCAGTCTTCCACGGCGCGCAGCCAGGTCTCGGGCGCGGCGTGGGGCTGCAGCGGGCGCGCGAGGGGATCATCTGCTGTGGTCGTGATCTGCGGTGCTCATCAGCACCCGTCACGGCACGCATCCTCCGCAAGAGAGACACAGAAAAAAAAGCAGACTCACCACGCCAAACGACCGCCCCCTCTCCCCCGCCACCCCCTCGTTCCACAACCCCTCCCACACGCCCCCCAACCTCCCCATGCCCGCATCCTCGCACCCCACAAACCGCACGCGGTTCTCGCCATCCAAGCCCCTGATCTTCAGCACGGGGTGCGTCGCAGACACACTCACGCGCCACGGCCCCGCGCGCTCGCCGTCGCGCGTCACGGCGCCCAGGTTCGCGCCGTTGATGTTGACGGCGCCTCGCAGCACGTGCAGGTCGAAGGTGCCCAGCAGCGCGATGGTCGAGTTCTTGGCGAGCGAGATGGTTAGTTCTGTGGCGGTCTCGGCGTGGACGGCCGACGGCGCGTGCGTCCAGGTGCTGAGTTTGGCGGCGCGGGCCGGGGGCGGCGAGGACGCGGGTTCAGACTCGGATTCCGTGGGTGCGTCGGGGGAGTTGGCGGGCTCGGGCGTGAGGGCGGCGGGGGCGGGCTCTGGGGTGGCTTCCTTTACGGCGGCGGGCTTGGCGGCTTCGGCGCGCAGGCGCGCGGCGGCGATGGCGCTGAGGGGCTTCTCTGGCCGGGCGGGCGGCTCTGCAGACGGCGTCAGAAGGGAGCTGGGGCGGGTGGCCGGTGGGCTTACTTGGTGAGGCGCTGGGGGCGGGGGAGTCTAGTTTCCGCCTCTTGACTGGCATGTTGGGTGGCGAGTCGGTGTCTAGTTTGGGTGGCGAGTCGGTGTCTAGTTTGGGTGGCGAGTCGGTGTCTAGTTTGGGTGGCGAGTCGGTGTCTAGTTTGGATACCGTGTCGATTGTTTCTTTCGAAAGAGAAACGGATGGTTCTTCCGAATATGAAATGATGTTTCTTTCGGATGTCTCAGTCAATGGTTGATGTCGCACCATCTCTTTTCGCGGTAAACACGCGACGAGGCCGGAGCTTATCTCGAGATGCTCAGACCAGAACCGCAAAGCTCGAACCACTCTCGTTGTGTCCAGCCAATCTTGCCATGTTTGCTACACTTGGGAAGTTGGTCTTCACGATGGCTTTGGCGTGCTCCCGAAAGCCGCCAGTCCACTCTGTCCCTAGCGCGTCGCTCACCGCCCGCCGGCCGGCAGAAAAGTCATGAGACAGCTCCGCTCAGTCGCAAGACAGAATCCGCGAACACGCAATGTCAGCCAAGCGAACGCCGGTGCCGCTGCCGGGCTCCAAGCCCAAGAGCAAGTCCAAGGTCGCGCTCCCGAAGGCGTCGCTGAGCCAGGAGCTGGTGGGCAGCGACGACGACTCGTCGACCGACAGCAGGAAGACGAAGAAGACGCCGAAGCCAAAGGCCGCCATTGGCGTGCACAGGCCGAACGGCGCTGCGAAGACGGCCGCAAAGGACAAGCCCACATCAAAGATCACGCCGGTGCCCACGCCCGCGCCCAAGACACCCGCGCCCAAGACCATCACCACAGCCAATGTCGACGACCTGTCCAGCTCCGACGTCTCGGACGACAGCGAGGTCCCCGCAAAGACACCCGGCGAGGTGGAGATGAAGGACGCCTCGAGCGACAGCGACAGCGGCAGCGACAGCGGCAGCGAGTCGGCCAGCTCGAGCGCGTCCGACGCCGCGCCCGCGCCGAAGCCCACAAAACCCGCGCCGCGCGTGCAGGAAGTCGAGATGCGCGCCGCAGCGCCGTATGCGCCGCCCAAGGGCTACACGCTGGTGTCTGAGAAGGACCGCACGGGGTCAAAGGCCGCGAGCA
Organism: Boeremia lycopersici; assembly: GCA_022609225.1. Taxonomy (NCBI): domain Eukaryota; kingdom Fungi; phylum Ascomycota; class Dothideomycetes; order Pleosporales; family Didymellaceae; genus Boeremia; species Boeremia lycopersici. The sequence continues at coordinate 63,927 of JAGKPY010000109.1, forward strand.
TCTTCGACAACCTGCAGGGCAAGCAGGTCTGGCACATCACCGCGCCGGCGGGCGTGTCGCTAAAGGAGCTGGGGAGCATTGCGCTGGACAAGGCGATCAAGGGCGACGCCGTGCTGAGTCAAAAGGGCTCCGACTACGGCTTCTCCACGACGGAGAAGAGCGTAGACGGCCCCCGCGAAGTGCTGGTGCCCCGCAAGAACGGCTACAGCGCCGGTACGTCTGGCTTCCAGCAAACATGACCCCTCTAACATGCCACAGTCCCCGCCAAGATCTCGCAAACCCTGCACCTGCAAGAACTCGTCCGCCTCCCCAAACTCAGCGCAAAACAAGCCGACCCCAACACCGGCTCCGAGGCCGCCGCCTCCATCACGCGCTCGACCATCCGCGCCCCGCGCCCGCAAGCAAAGGGCCTGAAGATGCGCTACCTGCCCCTGGGCTTCGTCGGCGCTGACAGCGGCGGCGTGCTGGGCGAGTCGGACGGCGAGGACGACGCCGTGCCGCAGGCGCACGCAGGGCTGGCCGCGCCGAATGGGCTGAATGTGCCTGGCAAGGCGAAGCGGAAGCTGACCGATGCGGGAGAGGAGGCGCCGGCGAAGAAGGTCCGGAAGCAGAAGTCGCCCGAGGAGGTCAAGAGGAAGGAGGACAAGAAGGCGCGGAAGGAGAAGAAGGTCAAGGCATGAGTGCATTGAATGAGGTCACACGGCGTTATGGAAAATCATGTGGGAGCATCAGCATTCTGTGTATATGAGTTTGGCGTGGGATGGCTCCATCGACAGTCTGAGTGGGCGTAAGAGCACACGGACAATGCCCGTCAGTATCGAAATAAACCACCGAGTATCCAGTCGGTAAAGTGCTAAGATGGCTGCGCACGCAGATGGCTTCGCAGATTGACAGGGGCCCGTCATGGAGGATGCACCTCGACTCCCACGACGCGCCGGGCAAAATCAAATCTGCCCGGATCCCCGGATCGTCGCCAGACCCACCCGCGTTGATAATTTGTACATGTCCGCCGACGTCACTCACAGACTACACTGAGCACATCACCAACAGTGTACGACACCACCACCTCAACCACTACAACCACCGCCACTCAAGCAGTACAACTACCACCACAACACTCACTCCAACCGCCACCATAACAACCCACCCGCAACCATGCCGCCACCCACCCCCCTCCCAGACTCAAACACATCCCTAACCTTCACCGCCCCCTCCACCCCCCCTCACCTCCACCACACCCCCCTCCCCACCCCCTCCCCAACCCAACTCCTCCTGCGCCTCCACACCGCCGCCATCAACCCCGTCGACATCCAACTCTGGGCCTCGCCGCTCCTGGGCCTCCTCGCCGGGCGCCGCGAAAAAAGGCCTCGGCCGCGACTACGCCGGCACCGTGGCCGCCGTAGGCACCGAGTTGACAGAACACTGGGTCGTCGGCGACCGTGTCTTCGGGCTCGTCAACCGCCCCGCCGCCGAGGGCGCCTTCACCCGCTACCTCGCCGTGGACCCCGCGCGCGAGCCGCTGGCCCGCACGCCCCGCGCCTGGTCCGACGTGCAGGCAGCCAGCGTGCCGCTTGTTGCGCTGACGGCGTACGCGTGCCTGGCGTGGCTGCGCCCCGCAGACCCCGACCCCCGCGCCCCGCGCCGCGTCGTCGTCGCGGGCGCCAGCGGCGGCGTCGGCGGCTGGGTCGTGCAGCTCGCGGCGCGCGCGGGGTGCCACGTGACGGGGGTGTGCTCGGGGGCAAACGCAGCGTATGTGCGCGGGCTGGGGGCGCACGCGGTGGTGGACTACGGTGCGCAGGACGTGGGGGCGGCGCTGGCGCAGGGGGTGCGCGACGCGGGCGGCCAGTACGATTTGTACGTCGATTGCGTGGGCGGCACGCAGCTGTTTGGCTGCTGGACACGGCTGCTGAGGCGCGACGGCGCGTATGTGACGATTGTGGGGGATAAGACGGGGCGCACGGCGCTTGGGGGGCCCGTGACGTATCTTACGTATCCGGCGCAGGTGGCGCGGTTCGTCTACGGGTGGTTGTTCGGGCCGCGGTATGCGAATGTGTTGTTGTTGCAGAAAGGGGAGTTGCTGGAGAGGGTGGCGCGGTTGGCGGATGAGGATGAGGGCGGGCTGCAGGTTGTGGTGCAGGATGTGGTCGAGGGGATTCTGGATGAGGACGGGCATGCGGAGGCGTGGGAGAAGCTTAGGGGGTATATGGAGGGGGGGAGGGTGAGGGGGAAGATTGTTGTTAAGATTGCGGAGTGAGGGCAGGGGGGGCTCAATGCTATGGAGGTTATGAGGTGCTATGATGTCGCATAATACCTCAGGCTAGAATTCAGCTAAGCATGACTTGTGTTATGAGCAAAAAAGCATCCTTGAGAAATTTCTCACGCTTTCCTGACTTGACTGTTGTGTGGTAGAATACTTAACTTACATGCTTGGTCTGACGTTTATCCTACAACGTGAACGTGAAAGTCTGGTTACGACCATGACCACGCTTTAGTTGTGAAACTCTTCACTTCATGCATATTGAAGAGCACAACTCACTTGCTCATGGTGCTCAAGAATCAATATATTCAGTGTTTGCGCATTTATTTTAGTCGCTATATACACCAGACTATTCGTTGTCATCATATCTCATGTGAGTTCCCATATATACACTGCCACATTATCATCACAAGGGAAGCCTAGTTTCCGCCCCACCAAATATAGTTGTTGGTCTCCTCTGGCGAGTCGAAGACAAGCTCAGAGCTCGAGTTGAGCGGGCGCTCCGGGAACGAGTTCGCCGTGATCTCCCACGTCTTGAGGTCCGACACCTGGACGGTCGAGTTATCGCCGACGTAGATGCCGAAGTTAGTGCTATCGAGGCGCGCCGGGTAGATGCGCGTTGTCAGCCAGAAGCGGTCCTGTTTCACATTAGATATAGTGAGGATGCAGGGTGATGTAACTTACGTTGATGTAGACTTCGACGAGAGAGCCGTCGATAAAGATGTCCATGTGCAGCGACTCGGTGGTGCCGTTGGAGAAAGTGTAGGGGTAGAAGTAGCCGAGCATGGTGTAGTTGGCGAATTCGACAATGGTCGAGGAGTGGGAACGGTCGACGTTGACGGTGTAGTTTGAGGGGTCGTAGTAAATATGGGTGTATTCCTCGCCGCCGGCACTGGCTGCGATTGTGACACCGGCAGGGCCGGTGCAGTTGCTGAGAGTGACAGCGAGCTCCATGTGTGAGCTGCCTTCGCCGACAATCATGCTGGTGGACCAGTTCGAGATGGCGTTGATGCTGCGCTCCTCGCCACGGAGGGCCTCGACAACGTCGGGTAGAGGACGAGCGCCGAGGGTGTAGCCAGTGAAAGTACCATTGCCGTGCTCAATAGTGCGGGTGTTACCCTTGGAAGTCAAGGCCCCATCGGTGTTGACCAGACCGCGGGTCTTGATGACGTACATCTCGCGAGGCAGAGCCATAGCACCCTGGTATCCGCTCTGGGAAATACCGAAGTTGTTGTTCTCCTCGTTGGCCCAGCCCCACTGGACGCGGCGGTTGTTCTTGGTATCGTTGAAGCTAGTAACAGCGTAGAGAAGACCAGAGTCAATGACGCCACCAGAGACAGGAGTGAATTCAGCTGATCCATTCTCGCGTCTGGTAACTTGGCCCTCGTTCCACAGACCCCACTGAGCGCGAGGGTGCCATGTGAGGTTGCCGCCCTCTGTACCCATGAGGGCGTAGTAGTGGACATCATCATCCTCGTCGGCCAGAGAGAAAAAGTTGGACACCTCAAAGTTGAAACCGTAGGTTCCGGTCTCGAGCAGTGAGCCTAGTGTCTGGTTTGGTGTTGGCTCCCACAGGGCACCGAGGAAAGTCCAGTCTGTCAAGTTGGACTGAGGAGCAGAGTAGAAGGGGATGCGGCCACCTCCATTCTCACCCTTGATACCGGAACCGAGCACCATGTACCAATGGGGCTCTGTCTGGCCAAGGATCGCGTCCATCTCAGGCCAGGGCTCAACGAAGGGATCGCGCCAGCCGGTAACGTTCCAGCCTTCGGGGTGGTCTGAGAGAATTGGATTGCCTTCGTACTGTTCCCAAGTCTCACCGCCATCGTTGGAGATGGCAATGGCCTGCTTCTCGGTGCCATTGATGTAGGGAAGAGCCCAGTTGGTGGGCAGATACTGGACGGCAGTGTAGAACGCGATGAGGGTACCATCTTGGCCGCCCGTGAGGTTGTAAGGCTGGGCAGAACCACTGAAGATACCGAGACCATAGTAGGAGGAGTTCCGGGAGTCTGGGTTGGGTCCAGTACCAATAGACTGTGCTTGACCATCCTCCCAGCCACCGACATCAGTCCATGTCACGAGATCCTTGGATGTAGCGTGGCTACGTGCATTAGCGCGGCATATTCAAGTTTCCGAATATGACATACCCCCATGAGATGTTGCCCCAATTGACGTGGTTGGGGTGCCATTGGTAATGCAGATGATATGTGTCTGTGGTAGGATCGTACAGCATACCACATGGGTCCTATACAGATAAGCATGAGGTTGAGCTGCCGAGTTTTGAGATACCTACGTTCAACCAACCGGCAGGAGATGTGAAATGGTAGGTAGGCCTCCATCTATTGAACAAGGTGTTGTTGCCCATGCTCGAGACCATATCCGCGGTGAGAACATCAGGTCCCATCGATGGTGAGCTCGAGTTCTGCGCAAGGGCAGACCCGAGCACGTAGCTCAATACAGCAATTGACCAATGCATTATGCTTGAGGGTTGTTTGAAGACAGGCTGAGGCCGACAATGAACTGACCCGAGAAGCAGGAAATCCAAGAGCTTTATGTAGTCATCGGAGTACTCTGGTCAATGCAGAGACTTACGGATGTGTGGCAGGGATACATCATGCCCCAGAGCTTGAGCACCCGACCACCAGGATCGAGGCTATACTCGTTGTATACATGGCTGGGGTCGGGGCACAGCGGAGGTATGTCATAGACCGTGTTAGTTCTCCACGACCCCTCATGGCACCCCACAGCAGACACAAGCGTTGGCGTACATCATCGTTCTCGAACGCGTTTGGGAAGGCTCCAATCCAGCCTCTGTGCCTGCAATCGAGCTGGCTGCGGATGGCGTGGTAGTTAGCAGGCTTCCTGGCAGCGGAACACCCTCCGCAAAACTTGAAGTGCTCATTCAGTGTGCAACGGCGTCCACATGTTTTTCAAAATTCACCCGACTTGAGTCGTTTGCGATGGAGCGTGCCTTTAAAATTACCGTAAAAGGCCCAGCGCTGAATGGTAAGGCTTCTGTGCCTGGCCGAATAACCTCCCGAGCGTGCACATACCAGCTCAGGCACTTCTCGGCAGATGGCTGCAGGGTTGATACATGACAGAACTGGACTTGGGCCTGCGTGGAACAATGTGCGACCTTGGTTCTGGCCTCACGTTTGTTTGTTAGAAATGCCTCAATGAGGCTCTGTGAAGTTTTTCAATTCTGGCGATATTTGGCGATGGCGGAAGCTTGATAAAACCTGGGGAAAGCGAGATGCGGAGGTGCAAGCGCTGATGTCATCTCGCTATCGATAGCTCTTGATCACGTGCCGGACCTCCGAAACGTGGCAGCTTGGTCCGTCGCAATGAGCTCCATTGCTGACAGCAACGCGCTCTCTCACCACTTTGAGCAGCAATGACAATTAATTTCTGAGCTTCTGACGCTTTGTTGATACAACATGGGCCGCCTCAAGTTCTACGTAGCGGTAGGTTCTAACCGCCTCCAAGCAGCCTCGCATACTGACAGCTGCAGGGCTCGGCCGTTATGGCCAACATCGTGCTTGCACGCGCGTACTGCGAACGCCCCAACTTTTACTCGGCTGCTGTCTACATCTCGCAGAGCACTGGCTCGCTAATGTTCCTGGTCAATCTGATGCTCATTGTCGCAGCAAGCTTCGGATATGGACTCCAGCGCCTCTTCTACGGCCCACTTCGCCCTATCGAGACCGAACAACTATACGATAAGGCCTGGTTTGCTGTCAGCGAGACATTACTGGCAATGACTATCTTCCGGGACGATATCGGCTTGTGGTTTTTCACCATGTTCCTGTGCCTCCTCGCCGGCAAGGTCTGGCAGTGGATCGGGGAGGGGAGAGTCGAGTTTCTCGAGCAGCAGCCGCCAGCAAACCCACGGCTTTTCCACACTCGTCTGGCCAGCTCTCTGCTGCTTTCGGTCTTCTTCGACGTTTTTATGACCCAGTATTGCGTCTCCTCCATCTTATCAGTAGATCGGCCAGGCGTCATGGTCATGTTCGGCTTCGAATACGTCCTGCTTGCGATCGCTTCGATATCGACGCTCATGCGCTACGGCCTATCCCTCGTCGAGCTAGCCATTACACAACGCCAGGAGAAAGCGAGAGACGAGGCCCGAACAATCGCACGAGAACAGGCGCGCCAACAGGGCGCGGATGCTCCGGCCGAAGTCGAGGACGAAGACGACGACGCGGATGTGCCTGGATGGGAAGAGAAGGGTCGCTGGGTCTTCTACTTGGACCTTGCAACTGATTTTGTGAAGGCCTCGGTCTACCTGGGATTCTTCACCGTCCTCATGACGTTCTATGGTATTCCGATCCACATCATGCGGGACTTGTTCATGTCAGTTCGTTCGCTTATTAAGCGAATCAACGACTTCATCCAGTATCGAAACGCGACCCGCGATATGAACACTCGCTACCCGGACGCGACTGGAGATGACCTGAGTCGAGAGAACATCTGCATCGTCTGCCGAGAAGAAATGCGACCCTGGAATCCACCTGGCGTTGACGGGGCGCAGCCAGGGCGCAGGGTGGATGAGAGACAACGACCCAAGAAGCTGCCATGCGGTCATATATTGCATTTCAGCTGTCTCAGGAGTTGGCTCGAACGACAACAGGTCTGCCCAACTTGCCGAAGGCCTGTACTTGGGGAGGCCACACCTCAACCCGCGGAACCAAACAATCCAGCGAACCCAGCAGCCCAGAACCAGCAAGACCAAGCAAACGTGCCATTTCAAGGCGGACTGCGAGGTTTCTTCCCGGGCAATGCGCAGCCACCTGCTCCCAACCAGGCTCAGCCCGGTGCACCTCCTCAAGGTGCGCAGCCGAATCGCCCCGCTGGCAACATGCGTGTGTTCAACTTCGGTCCTTTTCGGATTGCTCTTGGTAACCTGCGTCTACCAGCGGAGCAAGCTGGCAATGCAAACAACGTGAGGAACGCTCTCGATCAGCTGCGACAGCAAGCTGTTGCGGGCCAAGCACCTCAGGCACCCACGGAGTGGCAGCAAGGCCAAGTTCCCCCACAGCCTATGCTTTCCAACGCGGCCCCCAACGTGGCCATGGATCAGATGGGTGCAGCTCTTGCACAGCAGCCTGTCGATATTCGTTATGACATACTGCGCATTCAGCAACACATCATACAGCAGCTTCGCCAACTGAACGTCCAGAGCGAGCAGCTAGAGGTTTCTTCCAGGCTCCTTGTTGAGCTCAACCGTCTGAACGCTATGTCAATGGCTGGACAGCAAACAAACGCTGCTGCCCCATTGGATGCACAGAATGCGGGTACCTTCGCACCGCAAGCATACTTTGCCAGGGGTCAGGCCTTGAGGCAGGGCGATATCGGTGTTCCCGAAGGTTTGGCGCTTCCAGAAGGCTGGTCACTGAGGCCTATGGCGCTGGCCGCGCAATCAGGTCAGGAGAGCACACCACTGCCTTCGCAGCAGTCAGTAGCCAATGTCGCAACCGTGGCAACCGCAGTACCAGAGGCTCAGCCTACTCCTGTTGTCACACCAACAGTACATCAAGCACAAGCAGACTCGGCGCTGGCACAAGCTACACCTACGACGTCATCAGATCCAGCTTCGGCTCCTGCACCTGCCACAGCCTCATCGCCTAAGCCCGCTGCACCAAGCTCGCTTGGATCAAGCTGGAGCTTTGGCGAAGTACCCGAGCGAAGCGAGCCCGAAGGATCGAGCTCCGCAGTCGCAGGCAGCAGCTCAGAGGGTCATGTGACGAAGCGGGCAGTGACTGTGGAAGATGCCGAAGACAACGAACAGTAGAGATACAGACATTGCATTGCATAGCGCGGCGTTTGGATTATATTTGCAGCGAGTGAGCATAAGCCTCGGCAGGCCTAGATACCCACATACTTGTGTCCGAAGCAGACACGCCCGTCCTCCGTGATTCGACCTCTACGTGTCGCAGAGTGAAGCATGTATGTGCCCAACCACCTCAACATTCGCTGTTCGCATATTGTCGACGTGCGTTGCTGTACCTCTACCTTGCTGTCCACTCAAGTACCCCAGCCTCGCCAGGCTCCACTTCGCCGCAGCGACCATTGACAACTTTCATAAGTCTCACCGCATGCGCTTTGTGCGGGGAGCTTGGCCAGTACAGTGGCAGTACCTATGCGGTAGTCCCGCCTAGCCCATTATTGTGCAAGGATAGCGCGAACACGTCAGCCACTAAGATTCACAATCCGGTCCAAGAGGCGGCCTCGAGGCGGCTACATGCGTCCACGAGTAGCGTCCGCACAGCACCGGGTTGAAACGGTGCGAGCTTGAAAGGTAACACCCAGTGAAAGCTGCAGGAACCGCAGAGCGGTTTAGCCTCGTTGAGCTAAAAGGGCTGGGATGAAGCTCGCGGATGGGTGACCAGGCCCGCCTGGGCTACCGCACCGATTAGGGATGACTCTTTTACCTTCGCTAATACCTCGACAGCGAAGCAGTTTCGCACTTCAATATTCCTTCTCTTTCCTCTTGTGTTCCCATCCTATTGTCAATGCATTCGCGGGCGAATTGAAGACATGGCGGTGAAGACACAAGAGAAGCCCCACAAGGCTGTAGACGATGGCGACGTCGCGAATTGCGTGCATAATTTGATTGAAGCATTCACAAACGGTCTCAACATCTTCAAGCGCTTGCGTGACAGAAGGCGAAAACACAAGGCGCGCAAACAAAACGAAACCCTTGAGCCCATAAACAGCGCCGAGCTCCAGCTGTCCAATTCGTTGCGCAGAGGGCCGCAAGATCTAGAAGAGAGGTATGAAGAGTGCTACAACCAGAGTGGCATGGGGCGCAGGTTTGCAACAGGTGACTGTAAGTTACTGACTCCCGCTCTGTCTACAGCACTGATCAGTCTTAGCAATCGCCCATGCGTCTCTTGCCGAGATCTTGATGAGGCTCAATACAGGCCTCGTAAGCATCATCACCACGTTCCTGCATCATGACCAAGGCACCCATGGCCAAATGAAGATGAACTACAGGTCTTTGACAGATCTGTCCGAAGCGTCAAGGCGAGATGCGCTGACAAGCATGAATCAACTGTACCAGCGCTTGAGCCAATCGCAACTGCAGATCCACCCTGCGCTTAGAACACAGGCACCACAGTACAGCGAACTGTCAGGCAACAGTTCCGACTCGAGTAAGGACAACAGGAAGTCGACAGCTTCGCGCCGCCGCCCCAGTGGCTCGCACGTGACGCGTATGCCAACCAAGAGCTCCAGCCAGCCCCAGCTCTGCATGGTGCGATCCAAGTCCAGAAACACGGCCAGAAAAGAATCCATCCCGGGTAGTTCCAGCGCCTCGAAACCCACATCCAAGTCGACCTCGCCCTACGCGTCCCCCTACGCCTCGCCCCTGCAGTCGCCAGTTCCTGAATACGCCGTGCTAGACCCAATGATCTTCAACAGACTAGACTACAAGAGCACCCACGCACCACCCGCAGACCGGAAGCGCATCGACTCGCTCGATCCCGTGCGCCCCGTCGCCTGGCCCGCGTACGCCCAGCCCTCCGACTACTTCTCCGTAACGCCGGGGCACCGCCCCTCGCCCGCCCCCAGGCTCTCCACCGCTCCAGCCAAGCTCCCCACCGCGACCCCGAAGCTCTCATCCGCGACCTCGAAGCCCTCCTCCGCACCTCCCAAGCCCTCCACATCGACCCCGAAACCCTCCACCTCCACCCCGAAGCCCTCGACTTCCACCCCCAAGCCCTCCACCTCCACACCCCCCCGGAAACCCGTCGCCTCGACCTCCGCCTCCTCCTCCTCAGCGGCCAAAAAACCGCCCCCGATCCCCGCCAAGCCCTCAGCGCTCACCACCAGCGCCCCGAAACCCAGCAGCGCGGCGCCCCCCGCCCCGGCGCCCCTCAAGCGCCGCCTCGACAAGCCGACCCCCAGCTCGTACACGTTCGCCAGCGACTCGACGAAGCTGGGCGAGATCCCCGAGACGCGCTGGGCGCGGCCCTGGGACTACGAGCGGGCGGAGATGCTGAATAATCTTGCGGCGGCTGCGGCGAGGGTGCGTGTGCCCGAGGGGCGGGAGAGGGAGAGGGAGAGGGAGAGGGAGAGGGAGAGTCTCAAGGCGGAGAAGACGGGCGAGAAGGAGCGGGGCGGCAAGGGGCTGCGGTTTTGGAAGCGGGCGGAGACGGCGTAGCTGGGTTGTTTTCTGTGTGCGGGTTCCTTTGGGCTGGAGTTGTTGGATGCGATTTGCGCGATTCTGCGCCGGGGATGAGGGGGCCTCGGGGCTTGTTCTTGTTGATTTATGACTGAGCGGTTGTGGGTTTTACGGGTGGGTTTGGCGTTTTGTTTTCACGAGTGATGATTAACGGCCGTGGCATGAGCGATTATACCCGCATTGGTGTAGCAAGCGTTTTGGAGCGTGGCTACTTACCTGTACTTGATAACAATTAAATGTTCTCGTATTGCTTCTTGTGCTGAGGGGGTGCTCGTGAAGACATGGAGATGTACTTGGCTTACATCCTTGCACAATAGCCCGCCATTTATCCTGCAATGTGAGAGACGCGTCTCTTTTGCTAGATTTTACAACTCCAATACCACAAATGACATGGACTTGAGAGCAACTGGCAACACAATACATTTGCTGTTACTTTAGATTCCTGCCACATGATCTGACTCTTTCACTGGTTCGCACGCAGCGCTCACTAGTGTGCTGCTACCTGCCCATATAAACAAGCTTCCAGCGTCTTTACCTAGCTTTACCGAATACCATCTCTACTGTTCTACATCTACCCCGCTCACACCATCTCACAAAGGCCTCAGCATACCGAACTTGTACACGTTCAGCTGCTCCAAGCACACCGCTGCAGCAACGTACTTCCAGCTCCGCAACACGACCTCGTTCTCCCATCCCTTCGTTTCGAGGCTGACTTTGAAGCACGCAATCGCACGCGGCAAGGCCTCGGGGTCGTCTGCGCCCTCCCAGTCTCCGTCACCGCGGACCATGCGTCTGGTAATATCGCTGACGTCGCGGTCAAATCGCTCCTGGACCTCTAGATTGGCCTCGCGGATGTGTCGGCTTGACGCGCGCTGCTTTTTGCCCAGGATGTTGCCGGAGAAAACCTCGATCTCGGTCAAGGGTTCCCCGCGGTGAGGTCGCATCGAGTACATGATGTCGACCATGTTATCCTCATATCTCACGAACGTCAGTATATGTACTGTGCAAATCTCTGCTAGGGACATACTCGTTCCGTATTTCGACAGCGAAATCCTCGTGGTGAAGCCATTGAATACCCGTTGTTTCTCTGTCGACATATCGATCCAGCTTCTGTAGCAATGTCTCGTGTCGCGTTAAGTGTTGAGCCGTTTGGAATTTGTCTCTCATCTCGGTGAAAAACTTCCTCTCGTCGATTCTACGATAGAGTTCTCCCAGCACTTTGGTGCTCTTATAGTATCGTATCCTATAAAATAGATCAGCACTCAGTCGAGGACAGGCTGATCACTACTCACCGAGCCTTCTCGGGGTCGAGGACACTAAGACCGTCAGGATCATCTAAGTCATCTTCTTCAACCTCGTCGAGCTCTGCAGCACCCATATCATTGATCACAAATGTGTGACCGGGAGACATGAAGTCTGGCCTGACGTTGTCCGCACCGCGAGGTATCTATCGCCCGTGTCAGTACAATATGTTTACGAAGCTTATCAATTTGCTTGGTATGCGAGTTCACCAATGTGCCATGTCGGTACTCGAGGTATAAGATATCGCACTTACCAATGTCATATCAGCCTAGACAAGAAGCCTCCAGTTAGCAATATTACTTGTAGTTAAGATAGTGTCGAAATACTTACAGGGTTACCAGATTTGCTGAAATCAACAGCGTCGGATGCAAGCTGTGCCAGCGTCAAACATTCCATGTCCAAAGTCCCGTCTTGCTTACGATCGGCTCGGATTTTGTGCTTGTTTGAGATGACGCCCAAACGGTCCATATTCATGAACTGGATAAAGAAGTCCACGATATCGTTGACCTCCACAGGTCTTCCTAGATCGAGAGCCGGGGTTGGTGGGTAGTCTGCTGGGATACAGGCGAAGCCAGGCACAAGGCGCTTGTCCCAGCTGATGTGGAACAGGTCACCGTCTAGATCTCCACCGCTGAGCTGCGATGGCAGATCACGCTCGCCTCTTTGAGAGAAGACAATACAATTCCGCAATGCTTTCAGCGGACTTCCCCGCTCCACATCCACTGCTTTCACAACCTGCACATCACCTGGATGAAGAGCAGGTGCTCGGCTCAGGAAGACGTGGTTATTCTTGAGGACAGTGTGTTGCCATTCGCCATACTCATCTGGGAGCTGTGTTGCAACATATACCTCACCCTCTTGTAAAGTGTTGGTTTCGTCCATAATACCGTACAGAAGGCAGCCCTTCTCGATTGGAATACGTGCTCGATACTTTAAATCTCGCAAGCTTGACATGGCCGCAATTTCGATCACATCTGTCAGAAAGTTGTCCATCTGGAATGACAGTCCAACGTAATGCATCAACTGAATGAGCCGTGGAACCTTAGCATGGACACCAGTGTGTGCTTGCTCTGAGGATTGATCAGCCCACAAGAATATCAAATCTAACTTCCATATACATACCCAAGAAGGAAGCAGCATTGAGCGGGTGCTGTACGACCATCTCTAGCGCTTTGAGTGCATCGTCCTGTACGGAGAAGAAGTTTTGCATCGGGACTTTAAGATCTTCGAGAATCTTAATGAACTGATGGTTCAGGTACATGTTAAGTGGTCTGTATGCTGCACCGCAGAGCTCAAGGTCTCGCCAACCTTGGCCAGCGACGTACTTTGTCATACTCTTACGAATGTGAAGCTGCTCTCCGAGGAGGGCATTGTCTAGCGAGACAACCCCCTTCGCACCTCGGTAACGGATCTGGAGTACGGTTGGTTTCTTGCTCCTGCGGTCCGGTGGTAAAGAACGCCAGACTCTCTGCAGCAGTGCTTCGGATATGGTACCACAGCCATCCGAGAACGTGCGACCATTCCTCGCCACATCTTCTTTTGTCTCGATAACATATGCGTCTTCTGGGACGGGAATCGCATGGATCGTGTCACTGAAGGCTTGTCCAATGCGTGCTGCGCATTTGGCACTGCAGTGTATGTTGCTGAAGTCACCTAACGCCTGAATCACGTCCTTCGCGCGTATCATTGTCCCATTCTCTTCAAATGGACTCATGAACCAAGCTGCATGGTATCGCAACGATGCGTGAGAGAAACCTAGAAATTCGAAAGTGCGGCCAGCAATCGTAATTCCGCGGCGGAGGACTTCGGAAAACCGATCATAGACCTCTTCCTGCGAAGAACGCGGGTCGTGGAATACAGATAGGCCATCTTCATCAGCGAAGAACACTCTCATGAAGCATTCAGTATGCTGTGAAAAACGGCGAAGGACTCGATTTGATACCCCCCACTCCGGTCCTCGGAGGACAAGACCCGTGGGGGTGATCGTAGCCTTGTATGTCAAAGCAAGATGCTCATGTCTCTTGCGCTTCGAAGCACTTGGAATGGCATTTGTCTCGGCTGCTTGTGCAGTTGCGATGTTGTCCTTGATCATATCGATCAGGACGTTGGTACGGTAGTTGTCTCCGTTGATGTTTGGCGCCGGAGTGGAAATCTGTTGTGCAAGTTGCCTCACGCCATCTGCAGTTTCTGCTGAGCCATAGCGTCGGGCGAGAATACAGACCCCAGGGACTAACTGCGTCATGCTGTCAGGCGAGACGGTGCCTTCGAGCACAAGGGCCATCATCTGGTAAGCGACAGCAAAGTTGATGTGTAGTCCAATAACGCCAGCGAGAGCGTCCTCCAGGAACTTGTAGTCTTTCTCAATGGTCTTTGTCCTGATCTGGGGTATCGTTGTTTTCCAGAGATCAACATCGGAGACTGCGAAATCTTTGATGAAGTTCCAAGCATTTCGCATGGTCTGGATCCTTGGGAACCTTAATTTATAGACCATGCACAGGGCGGCGCTCTTGTCGTGATGACGCTGCAGTGCGCAAAGCCGATGTAACGGTTGCTGACGCGGCGTCGATAATGCCAGGGAAAGTGCCTCCAGGTCCGGCATCTGTGGGACTGGGTTCGACTGGCCACCGGTGTACAGATGCAACCTATCGGTTGATACGATCTTGTACAGCTTTGGTGGTGTCTTCAAAGTCAGAGTCAGGGAACCTTGTCCTCCGCTATCGCTTGACGGGATTGTATGCTCCAAGATACCGTATGGAATGTCAATTCTGCAGTTCCAATCAGCCGCCGCCGAGGCGCCCTTCTTACTCTCAAGATAGATCACGAGCGCTGTCTTGCCGAAGATAATTGTGCCGCGGCGGTGGTCCTGGTACTTCTGGTCAAAAACCAATTTACCAAGATTGTTGTAGCCCCAGACTCCAGTCATCATGTCAGTGAAGGCAAAGTGCGGCTGTGACAGCCGCGATGTCGGTAGCGATGGTTTCTCTGATTTCCTCCTCATCTCTTCCTCCTTGTCGAGCAGTGACATGATTTTGAGGGCCTCGGCCTTCTTGTTGCTTTTCCTGCATTTGAGATGGCGGCCATTGAACACGAGTTTCTCTACCGATTGGAAATGTCGGATGAAACCGTTGCCGTTCGCTTCTTTGGCTACGGTCAGGAGTGCCCACGGATTTCCAGCCTTCTTGAAGATATCGAACGCCAGTATGCCAAACAGTGACAACCTGTCCTTGAGAAAGACTCGCAGCTGAACATGGTTGATGTCGCTTGGGACCTAGTCGTGCAATGTTAGCGTATATTTAGCCAAAAGCTAATCGATCAAGGACAGAGAGGAGATGGTGTTGTGTATCAGCCTTGCGGGCACATGGTAGTGGATGAGGCAGAGTGCACGTACATCTTGAATGAAGATATCCATGCCAGAGGTCAGATGAGTCAATCTCTCATGCCCAGCCTTGCATCGAAATGAGAGCTGCAAATAAGGAAGATGAGCCACGAAGAAACGATTCAGGCCGAGTAACACAACGGCGCTAGCAAGGATGCTGCGCGAGCGGGGCTAAACAGCGCAACTCCATACAAAAAAACCTGTAAGTATACGGGGTCGGTTGCAGTTGGCGTCTCCAAATGTGCAGAACCCGTTACAGACGTCGGATGCCATTGCCGGGTGAATTCGCAATATGCATACTTGAAATCATGCCTCTCTTCGTCTTCTTGGATCGAGTTCACAGTCTGGACATGACACACAAAGCCAACAGGGTAGGATCCTTGTGATTTATGTTTGTGTGTTGAACAGGCCAACGCTGTAACATGAACAGCATCTTGCGTTTCTCTCTTAGATTCAGACGCTCATGCGTTTCTCTTAGATTCAGACGCCCATGTTTCTACTCCTTGCTGACGTCCTCTCGTCTCTCCAATATCTTATCGACAATCCCAAAGTCAACCGCCTCTTGCGCGTCCATGAAGTAGTCGCCGACCATGAACTTCTCAATCTCCTCCAGACTCCTCTTCTTCGTCAGGTGCGATTGGTAGATCTTGTTCAGCCTCTCCCTCACTCTCAAAATCTCCTTTGCGTGATCAGCAATATCGCTGGCCTTGCCCGAATAGCCTCCACTCGGCTGGTGGATCATGACTCTCGCGTGTGGCAGTATGTACCTCTGTCCAGCCTGGCCACCACACAGCAGCAACGACCCCATAGACGCGGCCTGGCCCATGCATATTGTGGTGACTGGGCAGCGGATGTAGTTCATCGTGTCGTAGATGGCAAGGCCGGCACTCACGCTGCCGCCGGGCGAGTTGATGTACAGCGAAATGGGCTTCTCCGGGTTGTCGGCTTCGAGGAAGAGCAGCTGGGCGACGATCATGGCGGACATGGACTCCTCGACTTGGCCGTTCAGGCAGATGATGCGTTCTTGGAGCAGGCGCGAGAAGATGTCAGAGGTTTTCCACCCTCCACCCTGCACAGTCAGCTACAGCCAATGCGACTCTCTGGCGAACGTACAACTGTCTCGGTCACGTAGGGAATCGGGAGTGCAGCAGCCCGCGGCGCATGCTGTTGCGGTGGAGGCGCATAGCCGGTGGGGAAGCCGAATTGACTCGAAATCGACCTGGTACCGCTTCTACATATTCCCGTGAAGACGCTTGGCCGCGCTGCTCGCCGTAATAAAGTCGCCATGGTGTTGTGTGGGAAGCTCCGTGAGCGCGGTGCTGGAGCTCTCTCGTGACGCCAAGTGACTAGGCTTCGCGGCTGCGTCCATTCTGTCGGAGCTACTGAACTTCTACACACACTCCCGCACCTGCGCTCCCCCTGATGCCAGGCCAATGGACGCGACGCCTGGGACCATGTTCGAGCCAAGCTAGGGGCATCTCGACAGCTCAGCGCCCGAGCAACTCCAAGTATGTCAGGCCGTTGAGAGGCAGCGAACTGGGCTCTACACAGCAAGATGGCTACCGCACGGTCCGCAAGAGAATAGACGGGAAAAGAGCTCTTCCCCTGCCTCCGCTGCTCGACCCCGTAGTGCTCGAGCAGCGGTCTCGCCATGAGCAGAAGAAGGACAAGCCACGGTTCGCAGACTTTACGCCGTTCCAGCGCAAGCTGTGGGAGAACCCGTTTGGTAGGCGCCCCGCACACCCATGACCGACACGCGCTCACAGCATGAAGCGCACGCACTCGCGTCGCCCGTCCGCGAATGCCGCGCAAACCAAAGCTTCCTGCCCTCGGACCTGCTCACGACGCTGCACGTGCGCCCGCACCCCGCAACCGGCGACCCGTGGCTGCTCCCCGTCTCGCTGACCACCGACGAGAACCACCTCGGCCACCCGCTGCGCTTCATGAGTCGACAGGTCGTCGCGCAAGAGATGGGCAAGAAGAAGGGGTGGATGGGCTTGCTCCACCCGCGCGTAATGCAGGGCATGCAGCCGGGCAAGCTGGGCAAGCTGGTGTGGCGGGAGGACATGGCGCAGCTGATCCTGGATCTGATGCGGAAGCGCGCTGTGGACCGTTTGAGCTGGAACTTCTCGTTCCGGGGCCGCCTGTGTCCCGTTGCGAGTCCGCGGACCGAGGACATTGATGCTGTCGACGACGTGAGCAGCGTCCTGGTCTTTGGCACTTTGCGCACGCGCGCAGACGACTGCCAAGACCGCTGCGAAGCCATCACCGCCGAGCTGGAGACGCTGGCCACGCACTTTGCCCTGAAGTTTGCCAAGCATCTCGACCCCCACGCCTCGCCGGACGTGACGCACCACTCGCCGTACTGGTATACGCAGCCGCTTGTGCCGCATATGCAGCCGCGACTACAGATACCCGAGTTGGAGTTTAAAACAACAACATGGCGGGGCACGAAGGTGGCCGTGTACAGCCTGGCAGACATGCTGGGGCCGGACAAGGCAAAAGAGCTGATCTCGGGGGCAAAGAGCAAGTACGCGGACCACGGATGCGTTGTTGTAAAGCGGGCGCGCCACAACGTGCCCGTCGAGATAGTCCTCATGCAGCTACAGTCGTACATGGCAAAACCAGGCCCGTAGTCGTATTGATCTCTCCCTTGGTCAACAACGCAGACCCCCCCAATCACTCCTCCCTAGTCTCTAGTCCTCTCCAGCCACTCCCCGTCAACAACGCAAACCAGATCACTCCCCCCTAGTCTTCAGTCCTCTCCAGCCACTCCCCCCTCAACAACCCAAACACGACCAAATCACTCACGACCCCCCTCTTCTCCGCCGCGCCCCTGAGCACGCCCTCCCTCACAAACCCATTCTTCTCAAAACACCTCACACTGCCCTGATTCCCCACAAACACACTCGCCCACAACCGGCTCCACGTGCGCCCCTCGCCCCCCTCGCCCTTGAACACCCACGCCACCAACCCCGCAAGCACCTCCGACACCAGCCCGCGCCCCCAGTGCGCCTCGCCAATCCAGAACCCGATCTCGGCGGCGTGCGCGTGGATGTCGGACCCGGGCTTGAGGCCGAGGCCGCCGATGACGGTTTCGGGGGCCGCGGAGAGGCAGATGGCCCAGTTCAGCACGGGCGCGGTCTGGTTCATGGCGATCCAGGTCGCGGCGCTGTCGAGCGTGTAGGGCGACGGGAAGGCGAGCGTCATGTATTGCGTCACGCGCGGATTGTTGGCGTGGTGGGCCATCGAGGGCGCGTCTTGTGGGTGCAGGGGCCGGATGAGGAGGCGCGGGGTGGTGAAGATGGGGGCGGGGAGGGGGGGTTGGGCGGTGGGTTGGGCGGCCATGTATGGCTGCTGAGTGTAGGGTGTGTGGTTGTAGTGGTGGATACCGTGGGAATAGATATAGTGCGCTGCGGTATGCTCCCCGTCACAGAAACAGTCTGCCAAACACGCCGCGCTCCACGCCGCGCTGTCCCTATATACCTACACAGTACCCACACGGCCTGTTGACTCACGCATCCTCCTCACGACACGGCCTCAGGCAACAGCCCGCAAGCTCCACAGTCAGCGCTTAGCCGCCGCCGCCGCCAGCCACCTTCCGCATCCGCGCGCGAGGCGTCCCATCCGCGCTGGATCCACACGGCACGCCGCAGGCCTCGCAGTCCTGGCCACACCGGCGGCGCGCGCACGGGCTCGCCCTCGGGCCACCATGTTGCGCGGACGGCCCGAGGCTGGCGGGACCCTGGACCCTGGATTAGCGCGTCGCGTCGCGTCGCGTTCAACACGGGGCTTTGGTGGGCTTGCGTGCCAACGCCATGTTCACGACTACGAAGTCTACGAGGTATGCAAGTCTGGGAGTCGCGCGGTGCTGGGGCAGGGCTAATCGTGTGCAGGAACGCGAGGACGTATGCCCGGGCGAAACGGTCGTGCGGCGATGAGCCGCCGGGCAAGCGCAGACGCGTCGGGGGTGCGGACGGCGAGGCGGGACTCGCTGCGCTGCGGGAGTCTGCGGGGCCGGGGGGGTGTGAGGAGGCGGCGTGGAGGAGCTGTAGTCCGCGGCCTGAGCTGTTGAGTTCAGATGCGCTGGCTTCAGATGCGTTGACTTCAGATGCGTTGACTTCAGATGCGTTGACTTCAGAGGCGCCGGCTTCAGATGCGTTGACTTCAGATGCGTTGACTTCAGAGGCGCCGGCTTCAGATGCACCGACTTCAGATGTGCCGACGCGATCGTCCCCCCCGTCGTCGCCAGCGCTGCGCAGCTCCCCGCCGGCAGACGCAAAGAGACGCCCGGTGTTCTCGCTGTTCAGACGGAAGCTCAAGCACAGCGTCTCGGCGCCCGCAGCGCTGTTGGAGAGTCACGCCCACAGCCCGTCCGAGAGTCACGCCCACAGCCCGCCCGAGAGTCACGCCCACAGCCCGCCCGAGCGCAGCCACGACGCCCAGCCGCCCGAGCCACTGCCACGGCCAAAGAAGAAACACATGGTGCAGATGCAGCTGCATCTCGTTGGCCAGCACCGCAAAGCCTGCAGCACGTGCGGGATGCAGTACATCGCCTCCAACGCCGCCGACGTGGCGCTGCACAAGAAGTTCCACGCCATGAACGTGGGCGGCGTCGACTGCACCAAAGCCATGGTCGAGCGGCTGCGGCAGAAACAGGTCTGGAGCGGCCACGGCGGTTTCGTGGCCGTGGTTGCGCGCAAAGACGCCCCTGCGCTGCGCAACAAGGCGAGCGCCGTGCTGGGCGTCGTCAACACGGAGCTGGCGGCGGTGCCCATGACCGACGGCGAGCTGTGGAGCCAGACCGGCGTGTCTACGGATGGCGTGTCTTCTCACGCGCGCGACAGGTTCAAGGTCTACGTCTACATTTGCGGCCAGAAATGCGTGGCCGCGTGTCTGGCCGAGAGCATCCGCGAAGCGTTTGCAGTGGAGGCGCACGCTGCGTCTGAGCAGCCACAACACAGCTCGTCTGTCTCCGTGAGCACCACAGCCGACGCGGCGCTCCTGGGCATCTCGCGCATCTGGGTGTCGAAGCAGTTCCGCAAGCAGGGACTCGCGCGCACGCTGCTCGACGTCGCGCGCGCAGACTTCACCTACGGGCTGACGGTCGACAAGCGCCTCACGGCGTTCAGCCAGCCGACGGAGAGCGGGGGGATGCTCGCGCGCAGCTACTTTGGCGCCGAGGCCGGCTGGCATGTGTACATGGACTGATGGTTGAGCTGGCATGGTACATGATTGAGCGAGGCATGGCACATGGAAAGCTCGGAGCTGGAGGCAGCCGTGGGCCGAGTGATACGAGGCTCTGGGGGCCTGACAGCGCAATTTGCATGCAAGCACGCACGAGACCAATCAGATACGGCTGGCGGCCAGCAGCGTTGCTCGCCAGGCAATGTGATGAGCGTGGCACGGTGATGAGTGCAAGTGTGATGTGGGCATGTCGAGCTGTGGTGGGGTCGTTCGCTGTCGGTCCCTCCAGACGTCCGCCCACGCCCGGACGGGGATCCTGAGCGGCCGAGCATCAGCAGCGCAGCCCCGACAGCGCAGCCCCGACAGCACAGCACTACACACACCGCTCCGCTCGAGCCCGTCCTGTACATAGAGCAATGCATTGCCCCTAGCCGCGCCATGTCGTCTGGGAACCCGTTCCGCGTCTCCCTCGCCGTTCCGCGGCCTTCCTCTGACACGCCCCGGCCCGCAGCTGGCGCGCGGGACCATGACGGTATGCCGCTGCCTTGCTTGACCTTGCCTGGCGGCAGAGAGTAATGCAGACACAGAGCCCGCCCACCCCGCCGCCCTGCCGCCGCGCACCAAGAAGCACGTCCGCATAGAATCCACCGCCGTGTCCATGCCGCCGCAACCGGCCTACGCCCATGCCAGCCCCGACGACTCTCCTCGCACGCCCTTTGCGCCGCAGCCCGCGCGGCACCCCAGCGCATCGCCGCCGTCGGCGGGCTACTCGAACAGCTCGCCTGGCGCGTACAGCCGCGAGCCGCGCAGCCACGACACGGCGGCCCCGGCGGGCCAGGCCGGGGTGAACAGCGTCTCCGCGGCGACGTTCCCTGCGCTGTCGCCGTCCGTGGTCCCCGCGAATCCGTTTGCGAAGACGCTCGCGTCCATGGAGCCGCGCGGGGCCGCGGACGACCGGGGCCCCGCCGAAGGAGCGGCCCCAGGCAGCAGGGCGTCGCTCGACGTCGAGAGCTTCAAGAACATGCTCCTGACCGGCAAGCCGTACCCGCGACACACACCGCTTCCGACACGGCAGCCAACACAGGCGACACACCCTGCACCGGCAGCGCCCGCGGCCGTCGAGAGCGGCAGCAGCACCGACGCGTCGTCGACATCCCGCCAGTCGCTGCTCGAGCCCGCGCACGACGCCCCCGCCGACTCGCCGCGGACCTCGTACGAGATGGCGCGCTCCGACGACGACAGCCGCGCCCATCTGACCCCGGAGCGCTCGCGGTCGAAGCGCAAGCCCCCGCCGGCCCCCGCCCACCGCCACGGCAAGCTCGTCTCGCCGCGCCAGCCGCAGACCGTCTCGTTCGACGGCTTTGCCGCGAGCGAAGCCGCGCCGTCTGTGGCGCGGTCCCGAAACCCATCCGACGCGAGCCTCGAGCAGCCGCTCAGCCGCTCCAACTCCCGCCAGAAGCGCGCGCCCCCTCCCGTGCCCCTCGCCCGCCGCCAGAGCCAGCTGCGCCACTCGTCCACCGAGCACCGCTCGCGCAGCAGCTCCTCGCTGACACTATCCTCACAACACTCCCTCGAGCCGCCGGCTCCGCGGGGGCTGCCTACGCCGGGCGAGACCGCAAGCAATGCATCCACAACCCCAAGCTTCAAGTCACCGCCTCCTCCGCCGCCGTCAAGACACGGTGCTCGCCTGCCATCCCGTGTTGCGTCCACCGACAGCACGCCCTCGACCCCAGCCACCGCCTCGCCCCCGCAGCGCGCACCCTCCGTGCGAACAACCACCTCCTCGCGCCGAAGCACCCTAGAAGCCGAGCTCGACCTGCCCACCCCCCGGCCCTCGTCGAAACGCAACTCCCGCATCACATCCACCGACGCCGCCCCCGCCATGCCGCCCCCGCCCCCGCCGCCGCGCCGCCGCAACGGCTCCTCGCGCTCCAGCCTCGACCAGCCGCGCCCGCTCGTCCCGTCGCCCACCGAGAGCCGCCGCACCAGCACCGACCTGCGGCGCGCGAGCGCCGACAACCGCCGCGCGAGCCTCGAGGCCCACACACGCACCAGCCACGCCGGCCCCGACGCCAGCGAGCTCCCCGACGAGAAAGAGTCCGCGCTGGTGTCGCCGCGCGAGGAGGCCGAGGACGCGCTGGCGGGCGCAGGCGCGGCCAAGCATCTAGCTCGCGACCCGGCCGATAGCGCCATGGCGGCGGCGGTGGGCGCCGCCAACGCCGGCGCGAGGAAGGATTCCAACAGCATACTCGAGGACATGGAGCGGTTTCAGCGCGAGATCGACGAGTTGAGGAATCGGTATCGGAAGTAGCATGGTGTTAAGAAAGAAAGAGGGGGAATGAGGGGCGGGAGGTGGGCGATGTGGGTTTGGGCCCGCCGGGGTGCTGTGTGTATTGCTTGTGCGGTGGGTTTTTCGGGCTTTTTGGGTGTAGGCCGGTGGGGTTGCGGCTGCGTGCTGCTGTGCTGGAGCGTTTGGGTGGGTGTGGGAGGGAGCAGGTGGAGAGCAGGTGGATAGCAGTAGCACATCAAGCACACCAGCATATCCAGCCCATGGCCATACATCAACACAGCATCAACACTCTCCGCTCACGCCTCCGTGTGGGGGGGGGGGGGGGGGGGGGGGGGGGGGGGGGGGGGGGGGGGGGGGGGGGGGGGGGGGGGGGGGGGGGGGGGGGGGAGGGGGGGAGGGGAGGGG
>JAGKPY010000110.1:0-86787 GCA_022609225.1 Boeremia lycopersici
TTAGTATAGCTTAAGAAATATTATAGATAGCTATAGTATATTACTATAAGAGTTTTATATCTTATTTAAGAGCTTAAAGTATAAGCTATATTTAAGCTTCCTTTAATATATTAAGATTAGGTTATTATTAAGGTATTAGTATATAGAGGATACTTTAGTAAAGGCTTAGTAAAAGTAATTTACTTGCCTATTAATCTACTTGCATATAGGGTATATTAGATTTACTTGCCTATTAATCTACTTGCCTATAGGGTATATTAGATTATACTTAGAGAATTTTCTAAAGTAGGTAGAAAAGTATAGAGTTTAGGGTATATAATTAATTTGTCTGTCTTAGCTATAACTTATAGTAAAGAAGCTATCTAATCTTAGATCCTCTAAGTAAAATTGCTAGGCTATATAAAATAGTAATAACTAGCTAGGTATCTATAAAGAATACTAAAAGAAGTTATAATACTTATATTATCCTGCTAGAGATATAGCAACCTTTATAGAACCCTCTAGGCTATATAATATAGTAGTAGATAGCTAGAGGTCTATAGAAAATACTAAAGAGAATTGTAAAACCTATATTATCTACTTATAATTAAAAACTAAACTTTTCCTACTATCTAATAACCTAGAAACCTTGTCTCCTACCTAGAGAATACTACCTAAAGCTATATTATACAACTAGTTAAGAGTATAAGCAGCCTTAGAATTATTACTCTAAGCATCTAAGTCTACTATGTCCTCCTTCTTATTATCTATAGGCTCTATAACGCTAAGGAGCGTATTATACCTTAATAATAACTTCTTAAACCTATCCTACTACTAAGAGTTGTTTAGTACTATATAAAGTTAGTAATAACCTATATAAAATAGATAGAAAAGGGATAAGGAAGCGTATAATATATATAAAGGATGTTACTTATCTTGTCTTCTACCTTATTAAACTTAGTAAGCCTAGCAAGATAACTAGCACTGCTAAGAGACTAGTAGGATATAGTAGTTAGTAATAGAATTATATAATCTAGGTTAAACTTATAGTCTTTATATTAAACTTACTAAAAAACAGCTTAAACGTCTAGAGTTGCTTATACTTCTACTTTCCTATACTAAAACTAGAGCTAGGCTAGTATAGATAGTTCTTTATTATCTTCCTAGGTATATAATCTAGGTTCTTAATATTATAGATCTTGTTCTCTATATTAGCCTACTTCTAAGGCTGTATTACACAACTCTATTAGCAAAATCACCCTAGATATATAGCTTACTTATAAAGTAAACACTCTTTACTATATAATAGCCTTTAAGGATTATAGCCTATAGGTCTTATTAGCTAGTAAGTAGTATATTATAATTAAAAATATACCCTATATAGGCAACTATAAGGTATAAGTTGCTTAGCCTTAGTACTATTAGGAGGAACCTTAGGTATAGCCTATATACGCGTAAGTTATAAGCTAGAGAAGGCCTATAGTTATTACTTATAGTACTAGTCTTATAGTAGGAGAAGTAATAGGCAGTACTACTACCTTTATAGAAGAAACTATTACTATAAGCATCTTATTAGTAATATATAGGGTAATAGCTATAAGCTAGTATAATCTAGATTAGGTAAAACTAGAAATTCTAAAGTAAAGTAAGAAGGGCTAGTTATAAGATCTAATCTAGATAGAGGGTAGTGCTAGGGCATATAGAGTTAAGGATAATAGGACCTAGATAATATAGAAGGAAATTAAGACTAGGAACTACTATAGGTAGAGGGGGGTAGGATTAGATATTAATATGCAAAAATCTAGTACAGCAGTATTATACTAGATCTAGATATAGGTCTAGAGAGCCTATAACTAAGATTAGTAATAGAACTATATTATATAGGCTTATACCTATATTCTTAAGCAGCTTATCCTAGTAGATTATATAGATATACTTAGCCTTATAGTATTTCTTAGGAGTTATATAGTTCTTAACTTTTTCTCTTAGAAGAACTAGGACGTTATAAACCTTCTTAAGAGTAAGGGTCCTAGGTAGGGTTAGTACTATATAATATAGGTAGAATATATAGAGGATGCTATATCTTATAATAATAAACTTACCTAGGGTAAGGCTCCTTAGGCTCCTTAGATTTGCCTTTTAAGCTAGATACTATAGTCCTGCAAGGGCTATTATATAGTACCTTACTAATACTGCTAGCCTTATATTATATAGAATAGGGCATCTTCTTCTTCTTCTTAGTTAGTATAGTAGGTGCTATTATATAATCTAAAGATAAGTTTTTATTTACTATATAAAATAAGGTAGGTTATAGACTATATAGGCACAGTATAAGAAGTAGTAGAAGGTATAGTAGTTAAGGCTAAAATATAGTAGATATTATATTAGGGCTTATATAATACATTTTCCTAGGTTAACTACTATAGTAGGATATAGCTAAAAGTAGCTATATAGTAGTAGGTTATAGGTAAGAAAGGCTCTAAGGCTATAAGTTATAAGGGAAGCTTAATATTATACTGCTAAAACACATAAGTTATAGGCTATGCTTAGAAGTTATAGTAGAAAAGAGCAGCCTACCTTAATTATAGTTAGTAGGGTAGAGGAAAGACAGAGGATTATAACCCTAGTATTTTACTAGGGTTAGCACTAAACTAGTGCCGCACTAGCGCCTTAGTAGCGTAACTAGCGCCTCTGGAACGTTACTGCGCACCGAGAATGGATGGTCGACGGGAGTGCGCGGATGCCGAAATGCTTGCACTGGGGTTACGCGTCTGGCAGATGGCCCAAGGTTCCACGAATGCAGGGGCGATCTCCTTAGCGGTGTAGCGTTCCAGCGATCTAGGCTGCTCAGCCTCAAGCCAGCACAGGGAGTCGGGGATGGCGTGTGATGATGAGACGGTACCTGAACGACGACGCCACCACTGCACACTTGTTGGACCCAGCCCATCCGTTAGTTTAATCGATAACCAGCGCTGTCTGCGCGCGCCATTGCTCGTGCCCCGTCCCCTCCTTTTGCTCTTGCTGGTGTAGACAGAGCCACAGTCGCTACTCACTGCGCATCGCACCCAATCCCTGGCCCACTCCCTTTGTCGCTGCAGGTGACGACGCACCCGGCGCCCCACAAGTGCTCCTGCCTCGTTCTCCCTCGCTCGGCGGCGTTTGGTGAAACGCGCATCGCTTCCAAGTCCCTGCCTGCCGCGAACGTCGACACATCCTCGCGCTGCCGACCCGGCCTCCGTGCAGCATCGCGCCGAAGCTACGTTGCAACGCAGAGCTCAAGTGCTGAGTTCTGTTGAGCTGGACCGCCGACACAACTCCCACGATACGCAGCGCTTGCAATCGGACCACAACCACACCACATCGCTGCCGCTTGTCGCGCTACGTGCAGCAGTCGGACGGCGCATCTGAGCGCGCATCTACATACATACACGTGCATCAATACCTGCTCGGCTAGCCAATAGTCGCTTTGCGGTGCCATGATGGAAGACAAGTACGCTGCAGCGCATCACGACCCCCAGACCGGCTGCTAACCCTCGCCCCAGATACATCGGCCTGTGCCTCGCAGTCTCGTCATCGCTCGCCATTGGCGCCAGTTTCGTCATCACAAAGAAAGGTCTCAATGCGTCCATGGAAAAGCATGGCTTCGACGGCGACGGCTACTCATACTTGCGCAATTCGACATGGTGGGCCGGCATCATCACCATGGTCCTCGGCGAGATCTTCAACTTCGCAGCCTACGCTTTTGCGCCCGCAATCCTGGTCACCCCGCTCGGCGCGCTTAGTGTCCTTATTGGTGCTGTTCTTGGCAGCTATTTCCTCGACGAGCAGCTGGGCCTTTTGGGCAAAATTGGCTGTGCAATCTGTCTGATCGGGAGTGTCATCATCGTGCTGCATGCGCCGCCGGACAAGGAGGTCTCGTCTGTCGACGAGATCCTGAACCTAGCCCTCCAGCCTGGTACGTTCTTGCGCCGGACATTGCCTTTGCGGCCAGACACTGACTTGCACCCCAGGCTTTCTCATTTACTGCCTCTTCGTCGCCATCTTCTCCGTCTTCATGATCTATAAGATCGCTCCCAAGTACGGCCGCAAGAACCCGCTGATTTACCTCTCCATCTGCTCCACAACCGGCTCTGTCTCCATCATGTTCATCAAGGCGTTTGGCATTGCGCTCAAGATGACTTTTGCGGGAAACAACCAATTTACCCACCCTTCGACCTACGTCTTCGGCATCATGATTGTAGGCTGCATTCTCACGCAGATGAACTACTTCAACAAGGCTCTCAGCCAGTTCTCGACCAACATGTATGTCACTCTTTTCCCACACTTAAACATATCCTTACCTTCCTCAGTGTCAACCCGCTTTACTACGTAACCTTCACAACCTGCACTCTTATCGCTTCATGCCTCCTCTTCCAAGGCTTCAATACAGCTTCCGCTGTGAATACACTCTCTCTCCTGTGTGGCTTCCTCATCATCTTTTCCGGAGTGTACCTGCTCAATCTCTCGCGGGAAGATTCCAGTAGCACAAGTACCCACGGAAACTCGCTCTCCGATGGCATTCCCAGTGACGCTATCAGCGGCTTCCCCACACGCCGCAGCATGCAGGCCCGCAGGAGCCAGGAGATGTACCTGCAGAGCAACGGTAGCGGGTCACGAAGGACCAGCGGCACAGGCGAAGGCGCGGGGCTGATGCATGATTACGATGTCGAAAACCAGTTCGAGCTGGGCGATTTGGCGGACAGTGACGATGAAGAGGGTGCAAAGAAGGGCAAGAGTTTCGACGAAGATGGTCGGCTGGGCGGGCGCGCCAGCTCAGGGAGCAACATGCGCAGCCTGAGAGTCCAGAGGGAGAGCATCCAGCCCAAGCGTACAAGTAGTCCACGGTAAACGCACGATACGCATGACAGCATTTGGCACTAGAGAAACGGCATTGCCGCAGAGGGTGGCTTGCGGCGTTTGTATAGAGCAGTGGATGGATTCCGTATGCCTGGCGCTGCGGTGGCAGGCGTTCAGGACAGGGCATTTGTGCATTTTCTTTGGTATCTGGCATCTTGCATCGATGGCCACGATGTTGTATTTATGTCCTGGCGTGCACGAACTTGGTATACCCATGGGATGGGACGGTCTTACGTTTGGGATCATATCTATATCTACATCTTTATGCAACCGCTCCGTCTGCACCGTTTCTCGGGAACGTAGAACGATATGACTCATTATTTTTATGCCAGAGCTGTTTCACAGGTGACCCATGCCATCTACCAATGCTTCCATTTGTATACGTGTTCTTGAGTAAACTGAGCGGACTCCGGTGGGTATGTGCTGGGAGGTGGTGGGTTTTTCTGCCCAGATTCGTTCAGATCTGCGACAGGTATAAGAATATTGCGCTTCTCGGGAGTTGTAAAGTGTTTGCAAGTGCCATCCTGAAAAAAACTGGTTTGCTCTCAAACATGTATCTATTCCTCAATATTGCTATGCATCATTTCAAAATCGAATCGTGGTATCCAACATGAACGCTTGATTTTCGCCTATCCAAAGCAGCCGCATGATAAACCTTCTCCAAACATAGTGGAAGGTGCTCTTACATAAAGTCGATGTGACTTAAATGTGTGAAATGTAAACTTGGCCGTAAATGCAATGCGGTACATCAACCTCGAAATGTATGCTGCGCAAAATGCATGCCACTGGTAGTGTACTAAAAGGGTATGGACTCGTATTTTCGGTCTCGAGAACTGTGGCTCAGACGACGGCGTCTCCAAGGTAAGAAAAGTCATCCATGAGCATATCGAGCTGACTTGTCGAGCTCTCGCGTTGAACGCCGATGCGCTTAGGTCGCAGTGTAACCTCGCTTTGGATAGTCTCTTTGCTCCTCGTCTCGTTCTCGGGTAGACTGTAACCTTGGAAGCCCAAGCCAAAGCATGCGGCCTGTCGCCTTGGCATGGTTTCAGCGTGCTGAAAGTCCAAGTTGAACAGATCGGAGCTGAATGAGAGTATTGAGAGGCGGAGAGTGTCGAGATCAAGCTGTGGAGGTGTCGAGAGGCGGTTGTCAGTAAGCCCCTGCTCTTCTTCTTCTTCTTCTTCTTCTTCTTCTTCTTCTTCATCGACTTCGGTAATCGTGGTAGTTTGTTGAGCCTTTGCAAATGCATGCTCAGCGTAAGAGTAGCGCATCGACTGGCGCAGAGGTGAACCAGCGTCGCTTGAAACACTCGTCGCAGAGCTGAAAGCTGGCGATGTTATTCCTTCTTCGTCCGAGGTCGCGCAGCTATCGAAGCTGCTCCACGTTGAGAAGTGACTGCGCTCTTTCACATAAATCTGCGCTATTGGTTCTTCCTCGTCTTCATACGCTTGTAGAATAGCATCTGTCACTGCATCATCTGGCTCCGCCTCTTCCGCTGGTGTTGACTCTTTTGACGAAGCTGCGTTGCATGCAAAGAGTGGTGCTGGAGTCAAGTATCGAGGAAGCGTAGGCAGGTCCTTTTCTAAAGCGGTGTCTTGTAGAGCCGAGCTACGACATCCTCCATAGCTTGATGAGGGACGCTTATCCGTAGCCAGTGGTGATAGAGATGGACTAGGCCTTTGAAGCACAGGTGCAGGCTTGAAAAATTGGACTTCTCGTGCTTGTTGAACCTCACCGTCAAACTCGTGTTGAAACCTTGGTGAGGACACCCAAGGATCGTTCGCGTACAGACTGCGCTTTGTGCGTCTCGTATCTGCTGAGTTGGCTCGGTGGCGGCCTGACTCAATGTCGAACTCGTCTAATCCAACGGTCGATGGTGGTACACAGGATCGACGACGTTGCACAGGTGTCTCGTTCGCTGGCAGCTCTGCGATAAATGGCTTCATATCCGCAACAACTGTCACAGGGTGCGACGTGAGTGGCGAGAAGTTCTTGGTGATTATAGGGATCGATAGTGGTTGCGGAATAGTCCTCTGTGGTCGAGAGAAGTTCATCGGCGATTGAGATGGAGTATATTGAACTGTAGGTAATACGCCATCTGCCGTTGTACTGATTAGTACAGGAGCGCTGATTTGCATCTCTCTAACATCAGACGAGCTTCGTGACCTTGATCGAGCTCGCTTCGAAGCGAACTTCTCCTTCAGGTCTTTGAAGTCTGTAAAAAGGGGCGTCGATGGAAGTAGCGGCGACGCAGAAGCACTCCGAGCATGTCGCGTCACATTTGGTGAGAGGAACTGATCCGATGGAGGGTAAGTGGCAGATTTCGGCGCCCATGGTGAAGGCAGAGGCAAAGCGTAAACTTCACGATGCGAGCTACGAGGCCCGGGTGAGGGCAATGGTTTGCTCGGAGGAACCGGCGTCAGGTATCTGTCTTTGGGGTTACGTGTGAACGCCGATGCATCTTCAATGGACATGTTGTGACTTCGCCCCTCGAAGGGGATCTCCAGTACGTTGAGGGCTTGTCCAGGTAGCAAAGGACACAACGTGGTGGAAGGCTGTGATGGGTTGTGGCATTCCTTGTCGCCGTCGACTTCATACTATTATGGATGAGTATGGTCCGCGAGAGTGAGAAGATAGACTAACGTAATACCAGTATGTGCCACCCATCTTCAACGGACCGTCTCGCTTTGGCGATAGCATGTCGAGGTCACCGTCGCAGAAAATGCCAGAAAATGTGAAGCAACCTTTCCAGATGCTACGCCCACCCCGGGTATCAAGGTGAAGATTGTAGCGCTTGGAGAAGTTGTCCCAGGATCCGAGCAAGATTACACTACGAAGTGCAGTCGGACATTGACTGGAGATGATTATAAGCTGCAAAGGTCTAACGGCACAGAGGGGTACACGTACAAAAGAAATGTATGCAGCGTGGTATCGTCCATGGTCATAAACGCGGCGCAGCTAAGCCGCTCCCAGTAAGAAGGATGGAATGTGAAGCGTGTAGGCGTCTAAATGCTGGCGTGCTGCATGTACAAGGTATCAAAAATAGTATGCCATGAGAAATGGTGTGTTGGACTGCAGCGGCCACCTCGACTCTTTGGCTAGATCGGAGGATTAACCTGCCGTCAGAACGAAGACACTTGCTGATTGGGAGATATATCGTAATGTTTGGTTCCAAGATGAAACGAGTCCTTGTGCGCCGAGGTGTGCTTGCGGCGAGGCTCACCGGGGCTGATGCAGGCCTGAGGCTTAAGACGGACCGACAGCTTGATCAAGTGATTCAAGTCCCGCACAAGTAAGCGCAGATATGCAGCCGTGCAGAAAAGACACTGCAGGTTCGGCTTTCAGTTGGTAGTTGTGATGTGCTTGTTCCGTATTGGTCGAATTAGCGCCAGTTGGTGATGGGAACAAGATGGGTGGATTCCAGCCTGAGCGCTTAATGACGACGTCCGAGTCGTTGAATAGGTACTACTTGAAACACAGTGTCCGGTGGGGTCCAAAAGTCTTGTATGCCGTTTGAGCGAGGAAAAGGTCAAAGGCTGCTGTCAAAGCTGAGAAGTAGCTGTCAAATAGGGTTAAGGGAACTAAACATGGCAGGAACCGAACGAACGGCAGACATAGCGGCTGCCATACTAGCGAGTGGAAAGAACAAACTTCTTGGACAGGACCACTCATGAGACGCGCCGGCGTGCACGCCTGTAACCAAGCTTTTGTCGCAATGAGCTATCGTTGGTGGCGAACGGTGGCCGGTGGGGAATTCGTTTGATATCCCTCATTTCCAGTACCGTCAAATATATTACCATGACTTAAGGAATACCTCCAACCAGGTACCACGGGCTTTAAGGGGGATCAATCGGATCCCGCAAGCGGTCTCGCTGTCAGTGCGCATCACGGTCATCATGGCGTCGCAACGTCCCATCGTCTCGGGTGCATCTTGGAGGATCGAATCAACAGGGTTGTTCGCTTCGCCGGAAGCTGAGCAGATCTCATTTGGTGGCATCTCCTGCTGTTGTTGGCCAGCAATGTGCGTGCCGCGATTCAAATTCGCGCGCGTTACCTGCAGCGCTTGCCCGAATATGGCACGGCTCAGGAGTGTGATCCATTCACATCAGCACAGCCGTCCTCGAGGGGCCTAGCGTTCCGCCGACCATACATGACAACCCCCAGCCGATGCATCTCTGCTCGTGCACGCATGCACAATCAAGATGGCAAGCATAGAATTTATTGGGTAAATAGCATGTAATTGTGGCCTCGCGAAAATCGCAACTTTGCGGAGAAGAACACAGACAGCGTCCACGCACTTTTGGGCTATCTGAGGAACTGAAACCGTCGGTCTCCGCCACGCTTCAAACATATTACGGCTAACATAGCGCCAAGTACTGCAGCCTCAAGCGCTGAAGGCGGCACCGTGCAGATCCAGTGCGCTGACATGTCCGCCTTTTAAACTTTGACCAGCTAGAGTGCCTTGCGAGACAGCACTGCCATGTTTTTGATGTGTTGTACCTTGGAATAAGCGTCTGTCATGCATGTATCGATGACGGTGGTGCATTGATCAGGGAAGCGTCAGATGGTAACCATTGTTTTCTCGAGTTCTAGCATCCACCCGGGTGGTGGATCTTTCCAGCCTTGTCCGATCTCCGGCAGGGAGTCCTCGGTAGTCGGCTCGGAAGAAGGTTTATCGACGTCTCCAACGGAACAGATAGGTATCATCATTCTCGGTCGATTAAATCGTGTCACGCTAGTAGTATTAGAGCTGGCTACACCCGTCCGGCACGAGATGCGTGCTTGTCAACATGGGCAATGGAGAACTAGCAGATGACACCACAAAGTTGATCACGAGAAGCGTTTATCAATTCATGCAAGTGGATGTTGCACAATGACATCGAAGTGGTTGCGAGAGTGCATCAGCCCATGCATGCTTCCAGTCGACGCGGTAAGCAAGTCGTTGTCCGCTCATTGAAAGCTGGTTCCCAAGATCCCTGGCTTTCGGTCCTCCAAATCAAGGATCATCTGACCAAACAACCCGTTCGCCCATGAGAACCACTGCCTCGTCCAATCACTTTGATTGAAGGTGTTAATGCTCTCATGTATCAAACCCAATCCATCAGTGCTACTGACAATCTGCCTCAACTCTGTCGTGATCTCGTCGTCGTCGTCACTCGTCAAGATGCGGACAATAGATGCCATTGGCCATGCCATGCCCGGACCCTGATGCGGCCCACCAATGGCGTTGATGACGGGTCCGCGCATATAGTACGGGTTTGTGGCGCTCAAGATAAGGTTGCGTGTGTTTGTATAGGTCTGCTCGTCGATGCGGTAGCCAAAAAATGGAGCAGAGAGCAACGAAGGAATATTTGCATCGTCCATGATGGCAGTAGAACCAAAGCCATCCACCTCGAAGGCATAAATCTTGCCGTAGACAGGATGATTCACGGTACCGTAAGTCTCAACGGCATCGTGAACTGAATTCGATAGGCTGGACATTTGCTCAGCTAAGGATGCTGAGCTCCCAACGTTCAACTTGCTCATAATATCAGAAGCAGAGGACAAGTAAGCACTGAACATCATGTTTGCAGGAATGAACAGCTGGAATAGTGTTGAGTCATCGCTAGGCCGAAAGCCGCTTCGGACGAGGCCGGTGCCATTGGCGACAGGATTGCCAATACCATCATTTGCGAATGTCTCCGTTGCACGTGGTGTGAGGCGCTGAAATGTATAGGCGCTCTCCAAGACTTCTCCTTCTGGTCCGTAGGTAGGCAACATCATATCATGTGCCACTATCAGGATCGCTTCGACAGCTGAGATCCATTGGAATTTGCCAAAAAACTCATAGTCGCCCGTAGCTCTGTAGTAATCCGCAGAGATTTGCAAGAATGCGCCCAACGAGTCAAGTTCGTACTTGCATTCGAAGACCGACTGGTTGGCGTAGGTTGGGAAGACCGTGTCCTCGCTTGCAGCATCGTTCAACGTTGGTCCAATCCCACTTTCCACGGGTGGCTGAAAAGCATTGCAGTATGGAGATGTAAGGAGATAACGAGCCTGTAGATTGATGACGCCGCGGTATAGACTCGCAATTGAATTCGGGTCGCTGCTAGTGTTTAAGAGCGGTAGATAGCTTTGCAGCTGATTCGACGAATCACGAAGCCACATTGCGTTAAGATCACCCGTAATGATAAAAGTAAGTTCTTCTTCGGCATTGTTTGCTGCAACACCCTTCCATCGAATCGCAGTGTCGAGAGTGTTCGGGTAGGCGTTCTGGAATAATCGATACAGATCCGGATCTTTGATGATGTCCTCGAAACGAGTAATGGTATCTTCCAGTCCCTGGCTCTTGAATGTTCTGCATTCTTCTACAGGACGTTGATAGGCAAGCTGGTATCTCCCGGAGCTCAAAGGTTCGTGGCTCTCCTTCGCATGATCGATGTATTCTGGACACTGTGCTGTTATCAAGGCCGGCAAAAAGCAAACGGCCCTGAGCAGGTTGAGATACAGCATTGCAAGGGACAATATGAAGCAAAGTGAACTTGGAGAGCTTGACGTGCAAACCAGACGAAACTTACATTCGGTCACATATATCCTACTAAATCGCACGAGGTATCCAATGGTCGCGTGTCCAACGTCGATCCAATATGGTACGTTGCTCTACCCCGCCGTTGATCCACGAACGGGAGATCCATCGGGTGTAACATGAACACTGGTGAAGCTCTTCGGCAACATACTACCGGCTATCGACGTCATTACGGTTGTTGATTTCTCAAGATTGTCAGCAGACATGGGTTCGAATGTGAGAAGATCTTCGAATCGAGAAGGTACTAGTTCCCAAGACGGTTCGCTATAGGCTGTGTGTCATTGCACCCATGCGTGTGAGGATAGGCGGACAGTCAACTGACCGAAAAACTGAGGGTGTGGATCGCAACATGGATTTAATGTCAAACTTCGGTTCGATTGCGGGGTGGCTGCAGGCCATCCTTGGTTATGAGGATGCCGGTTACTGGCCAGCACACCATCTTTGTGGCCGAGTTGATTGACCGCAAGTCCCCGCCCGTATTTAAGCGTTGTGGACATGAAGCCATGACGGTGAGAGTTGAAGCTCTTCAAGCGGTGTGTGGCGCTCGTTCGGGCCGACTCAGGACATTCACGCTAAAGGGACCCAGCACAATGTCCAGACAGCGTCACATCATATCACCATTCAAAGGCATGACCTGCCTTCTCAGCAAAAACATGTACGGAATATTTCTGGGGCCCAGTCCCCTGCTCGCCAGAGCTCCACTGCAACACTGTTCAGTGCAATCTTGCATAAGGGGGTGACAAAGAACCGAGATTTCTTTCAGTAGCAGCGATATGCGCGGCGTTCATACTTACACACTTGCCATGAGATACCGAATCTACGTTGTGTGTAGAGGGCAATGGCTGTAGCCACCAGTGACCAATCATAGCACAATGCTTGCTCTCATCTCGCACGACCTCATCAACACATCGTTTACCACACTAGCTCGTTGTTTGCCAACAAAGTTTGAATAGTGCTCGCCCCATCAGTATTATAAAAAACTAAAATCTGGGCAGAGGTACTCACATCACCAACTCAACCAGACTGATACACATTTTCTAACCAAAAAGACACATTTCTTCGGACAGAGACAACAGTATCAGGACTCAGATCCAAAATAGAAATGGCCAACCGCGACGACTTTCAGAAGCAGCTGGCTGCTCTTGTTGCTGATGCTAAAGCAAATAACCTACGTTTTGACGATATCCTGCCAGACAATCTAAAAGAGCACATCCACGGGCGAGAGCAAGAATACATCAAGGAGCTTGAAGCTCGTGAGAAGGTGTTGCAGGCCGACAAGGACGCCATAACTAAGGAACTGGACAAAAAGCAAGTGGAGATCGACAATCTTCCTGCGGACCACGAGGCTCGCAAGGTCGAATTGAAACAGGCCGAACGCCAAATTGCTCTCCACAAAGAGATGCATGTGAATCTTACACAGCGTGTTGACCGTTACCGGCGTCAGCTCGACGACATCGTAGACCAAAAGCAAGCTGATGTCGCTAACGCAGAGAAGATTGAGTTCTTAAAAACTCAGATGGAGGATCAACAAGCTGTCATCAACAAGCTCATGGACGACAACCGTAAGTCTGCAGCAATGTTTGAGAAACTACGGGAGTCGGATACAAAGGCTCTCGAACGCAAGGACAAACAACTGGCGAAGAAGGACAATGAGCTGAGAGAGAATAACGCTCTGCTTGCCGAACTCCGTCTGGTCACCTTTGATGCAGAAACACATGTCGATTCCTCCCCAGACAACTCTTGTGAGCTGCTGGAGGAGAACATTGACCTAATGTCACGAAACGTTTCTCTAACAGACGACAACAAAGCCTGGAAGGAACAATATAGCATGGTGAAGATTCAACTCATTGAGCTCACGGAATCTTACGAGCATGCTAAAGTACACCAGCGTAATAGAGCCAAGCTCTTTGCTGCTGCTGTCTCTGAGATAAAGACGCTGAGTCGCTTCTACAAGGCTGCCTTCAGTGTTTTGAATGATTTCTCCAACGATTTCAACGCAGCAAAGGCGAGCGTTCCGTTGCCGATTAACATTGAGAGTCGGCTTCACGCGGCGCATGATGCTCTGGCCGGTTATGCTAGTGTTAGGAAAGTTGTTCGAGCGGTCACTGATAGACCCAGCAACGATGAGGATGAAGTCACACTTTGCAGAGTGCTGGACTCATTGGGTATATCAGCCGCAGACTCTATGATCAGTATTGAGGTACTCATCACTGGCATATGGCGCCTTCTTGCCCAGCTGTCTGATGACCCGAAGTTATTGTCACAGCTCAACAGTATTTTGTGTGAGTCAGTTCCATCACACATCGATATCTGGAATTGTGATTGATTCACGTACAGATGTGGACTCCACCAGTGGTAATTGTGCGTTAATCTGAATATGAGCTTGACTGCCGTGGGCAGGTACCTGGGCAGGTCTCCGTTCAGTATTAGCGACCTCGTAAAAGGTAAGTCAGATCGATTTCTGGGTAATTAGTAATTCAAGAACAAATGTAAACTGCTCCTTTTGCTGTGTCGCTATGTATATAAACGAATGTTCTGAACGATGTCTCCATTGTCATCAGTGGTTCTGGCGTGAGAAACATGTGCTGAACCCACTACTTCTAGAACCTCAATACATCATAATTTGGCCGCCTCTCGATGCGTCGAAAATGACGTTAGCATGCGGGCGTGGTGAGATCGGAGGCGCTCCAGGATTTCGAACCACTGGTCCTGCGTTGCGATCCCACTGTTAATGTATGTGGACAGAGCCACTCTCAGTCCATCCTTATGCCATTGGAGATCCAAAGTCTACAGCAAGTTACAAGAGAGTCTACAAAAAATCATCGTGCTTTAGGCTTCCTGCTGGGGTGTTAGTACGGAGACCTTGGCCACACTCTATAGAGTGACAGGCGACACCAAATGGAGTGTAGTCCGGGAACTACCTAGGTATCATGCGATTCGCAGTATTTCCTTGTGTTAGAGCTAGCAGCTAGTACTCATGTCTCTCTTTTAGTCAGTCAGCCTTGCATGATGCCAAAAAGTCAATGTTCCCGAGCTCGCGAAGACAGAGGATCCGGCACAGCTTCTATTGGCACTGCGGAAGGCAGGCTTTCCCAGAAGGATGAGCCAATTGAAGCCGAACTAGCCGCACTCTGATCTTTGTGGGCCGAGATCTACGTCGGATGCATGAACACGTCAAATCAAATGTTGTACATACTACAAGATCACACCATGGTAGAGTCAGTGAGGATGGCGAGATGAAGGAGCCAATCAGAGGGCTCACGCTCAGACCTCACTAAACGCGGTCCCTCAAACCGCAACTGCGTGAGAAAGCTCCCATCGCACATCAATCTACCAAGTCGCACCTCGCAGCTGCGCTCTCGAAAACCCTCCGGGCGTTGCGCGCACATTTGCGCCGGCCCTCTCCGTGCAACAGCTCCCTCTAGCAGCGGCCCACCAGTCTAACCTCACCGCTGGCCGCAGCTTCCACTTCCCCAGACCCTAGCGATACCTCGACCCACCCCACCCTCGCGCTCACATCGACCGCCGCCATGTCGGGCGCCGTCGCGACAGCACGGCCTACCCAGGCTCTACGCGTGCGCCGCGAATCCCAGCGGCCGGGTGTTGCACGCGTCGTCACCAAGACAAACAATATTGAGGATGAGAGCACGAAGCCAGAGCCTAAGCTCTATGGTATGCACTAGTCCTCACGACCGCAGTGCGCGGGCACGCGGCTAACAATATGTGCAGTGTATACGCAAGAAGCTATTCTGGCACGACACCGTGACAAGCTGCCCTCAATGCGTGTCTACCTCTTTCCGAACCACTTTCGCATCAACGACTCCCAAGAGACGCTGACCTATGCCTCACCCATGAGGGAGATTCTCAATGCTCTGCGCAAGAAGGAGCTTCCTCATAATATGCTTGAAGAGCTCTACGCCAATGGCACGCCGTTCTACGACGGCTGCCTGATCGTCGAAGTCCACAACTACCGCAACAACACCGCCAAACCCAAGGACACTGGCAACAGCGCAGGCGATGGCAACAAGACTGCCTTCTCGATCCACGTCAATAACAACTTCATCACCCCATCACCCTACGGGACGCATCCAAGTAGCAAGCCTGAGCCCAAGACCAATAGCGCTGCGGCACAGGCCAAGGAGGCCGGCGACAAAGAGGATAAGGAAAACATGCCCGCACCTAGCACGAACGGCGCATCGCAGAAGGTTCCTGCAAGCGGACCAAAAGTCACGACCGTAGTGTTGTTTCCCTCTACGCAAGCTCAGTTAGCCGACATGTCAATACTTGCCACTACTCCAGCCACGGACACCGCTGCTCTCAAAAGAATACAGGCAGCCGGACGCGGCGCGGGGATGCCGCCCACTCCGCTGACTGCCGTACCGCCTACACCTACCTTTCCTGGAGGGCCCAGCCCAAAACGCCAGAAGATGATGATAGATGATAACAATGTGCACGAGTTTGAGGCCGAATTGCTCAATGCAACCTGCCCCAAGCTGTACCTGGAACCTACCAAGAGTTTCGCAGAATCCGTCGCTTTGATAGATGCCATGACCCACCCAAACAACAACAACCCACCGCCGGAACGTAAGGCTCGCAAGAGAACCACCGCTGAGCTTGCAGCCGACGAAGCAGATGCGCAGAATCTCCAAAGCTTCATGCTTGCTGGAGATGAGCAGCAGGCGACCCTCAACAATACAACTGCTGGTGGCGATGAAGGCGCTGTTCGCGCTGCAGCAAACACTATGTCTTTCGCACGATTCAAAACTCTCGCCAGTATCAAGGCCAACCATGAAGAGGCTGACCGCCGCAAGAAGGAGGAGGACGCACGTCAAGCGCAGGCGAAAAGGCAGGCACAGTTGGAGTCAGAAGCCCAGAAGCGGAGGGACATGGAGGCCAATCGCCAACAAGCCGAGGTTCAGGAGCAGCGACAGCAGCTGCTGGCACGTCAACAAGCACAGCAGCAGATGTTACAGCAGAACCAAATGCAGCAGAACCAGATGCAGCAAAACCAGATGCAGCAGAGCCAGATGCAGCAAAACCAGATGCAGCAGAGCCAGATGCAACAGAATCAGATGCAGCAGAACGAAGCTCTCCGAGCTGCACAGGCGGCCCAGATGTCGAGCGCTGCCGCAGCTCAGATCTCGCAAACGCCACAATCTGCCACACAAAATCAGTTCTCGCCCAGTGTGCGCCAGAATACACCCATGGCAGCGGCAGCAGCCTCGCCTCGTGTTGGTGGCCAAGCAAGCCATCCCATGGGAGGTACCCCCATGGTTGCGACGGCTTCGAATCATGCCATCGCCAGTCCTGCTCGACCCCCATCGTCCATCTCGCATCACCCGATGGCACGCACTGCTAGTCAGCAACAGGGCTCTATGAGCCGCACCAACACACCCCAGATGATGCAAGGCACACCTGTCATGAATTCTGCTATGCCCAACCGCAATATGACGCCTACACCACGCATCAACCAAGGCAGCCCTTCCCTACAAGTGCAAGGTGCAACGCCAATCATGATGCAGACGCCGCAGTCTCAGAATATGACTCCTGAGCAAATGCAAGCGATGCAAGCGCAGCAAAACCAGCAGAGAATGCAGCAGCTACGTCTGCAACAGTTGCAAAACCAGCAACAGTTGAATGGCATGTCTCCTGGCGGCCAGAATTTGCAGCAATTGGCCATGCAAAAAGCGCAGATGCATGTACAGTCTCAGGGTATACCTAACGGGCAGAACCCACAGATCTATCAACAACGCCTTGCGCAGGGCTATTTCCAGCAGCTCAAACAAGCTCAGGCAGCACAAGCTCAGCAGCAGACCCAACAGCAGAACATGAATCACATGTCGCCTCAGCCCCCCCAAAATACCATGTCTACCCAGCAAGCTTCTAATAATATGACGAACATGAGCGTGGCACAGTTGCGAAGCCAGTACCAGCAGCGTAAGCAGCACTTGCTGGCAACGTTTGGTCAGCAGGTGCCGCAGCAACATGTTCAGCAGATGCATCAGCTCGAACAACTCATCCGCAACAAAGAACAAGCGCAGCTCCAAGCACAGCAACTGGGTCAAACCCCGATGAATATGAACCAGGGCATGCAAGGCCAAGTTCCAGCCGGTCAGAATCCTATGCAGATGCAACAGTATCAGCAGGCTTTGCAACAGCAACGTGTCCAAGCACAGCGTAATGACCAGCTCATGCGCATGCGTCAACAAGCCATGCAGCAAGGTGGCCAGATGCCCCAGGGCATGATGAACAACATGCAAGGCATGAACATGAACAACATGCAAGGTATGAACATGGCCAACATGCAAGGCATGAATATGCAGAACATGCAGAACATGCAGGGTATGCAGGGTATGCAGGGTATGCAGGGTATGCAGGGCATGCAGGGCATGGGCTTGGGACAGATGAGCCAGCAGCAAATGCAGCAGATGATGATGATGCGCCAGGCGCAGGCACAACAACAACAACAGCAGCGTATGCAGCAGCAGGGCGACATGAATTGGAATGGCGTGTAGAAGTCCCCACTGGAGCCGCGCAAGTCCTCACCGGACAACCTAAAGGCCTTAGGGGTTTGCTAGAACCTTTGAACCTTAGCAGTTTGGCCTTCTGGGATCGGCGCGATTCTCCTTCGAAGACGACTCGATATCTCTGGAAGCGCACTGTTGTGCCTGAAGAGGCTTGGTAAGGATTGGTCCGAGTGGTTGTTATTGCGTGGAGGACAGCACCGAAAAGGACGATTTCGAGAACTTCGATCAGCAATAACTGTATCTGAAGCCGCGACATGTTGTTCCATGATGACATATTCCTATGCTTTACAATGGCGTTGTTGGGATGCATCTAGGGTTGTTCTAGGTTGGGAAAAGTCCAAGATACCCCCCGAGATTTTTTGCGAGTATGGAGTTTTGGGCTGGAAAATCATGTTGATGATGCGTATCCACATGTAGCATTATGACTATTGATTACCTTTTATGATGATATGACTATGTTCTTGACCCGATGCTTGTGGAACCAACCACTCTGGACGAGTGCAATGTGCCTCTAAGTGGTCAGTCACTCTGGGTTCAAGTTTGTTCGCCTTTCAACCTCTTCCGTTCACTCGGTCGCCTGGAGACCTTCAATGTATTTTCTCAACCCCCCTGCGATTCGTGAATTCTAAAACGAAGGCGCATTCACGTCAAATTCCCACCGCACCAATGACCTATCTCGCATTCACACCCCACATACACCCCTACACGCTCCCACACACTCCTACCCGTACCGTACCATACCACTAACACTTCAGCACTACCACCAAATCTCGAACCTATCACAGCTTGACCGCACTCTAACAGCTACAACTACAGCTACATACCGAAATGGCCTGGCGCTGCTGTCGCTGCACGTACCACAACCGCGGGCCTGGCGATTTGAACGCGCCGTGCCAGAATCTTTTCCGCTATCCACAGTGCAAACATGGTGCGTGCGAGCAGTGCGCCCTATTTATTGCGAATCCGCAAGCGTTTGGGGCTGAGCACAGGCATTTGAGGGAGTGCAGGAAGCAGGAGCGGAGAGAACGGGGAGAGTTAGGCTGCAGGGTCATGTAGGCTGAGTAACCGGCCGTGAAGGGTACTTCAATCCATATGGCTACAATCTGCTGTCTTGGAAAGTGCGAGTGTTGGCCTCCACGATGTTTACATGGATGATATCTTTATAAGATAGCAACTTGATACACTTGTTTCTTCACTCAGCCATCGCCTGCCTGTTGACGTTTTCATCATGTACTGTATAATAGCGAGGGTGAGGTTTGATGTTCGAAGATAGATGTGGTAGCTTCCCCTTTCAGCACTAGCGCTCTTCTGGTGCTGGAAGGTGGAGGAAGGAGCGCTCGGTTGCTAGCCAATCAGTTCAACGTTGGCCGCCAAGCGCCACTGTCCAAATTGACGCAGAGCCAGGTCAACTTCGATTGCTGTTCTGACCTGTTCAAACCACTCCGACAACACAACCGACAAAATGGCTCCCTCAGCAACCGGAGGCAAGAAGCAGAAGAAGAAGTGGTCCAAGGGCAAGGGTACGTGACCGCCGCACTCAGCATCGCACTCGCATCGCACCCACACACCGCGCACAAACGACATGCAACATCCGGCGCCGCGCACCCCACGAAGATTCTGAGGATGGAAGCTGACACCTCACAGTCAAGGACAAGGCCCAGCACGCTGTTGTCTTCGACAAGAACGTCACCGACAGGCTCAACAAGGATGTCCAGTCCTACCGTCTGATCACCGTTGCCACCCTCGTCGATCGTCTCAAGATCAACGGTTCGCTCGCCAGGAAAGCCCTCAAGGATCTTGAGGCCAACGGCCAGATCAAGAAGGTTGTCAGCCACTCGAAGTTGACCGTCTACAGTGCGTTACCCCACTCGAGCTGACAGGCTTTGCGCCTCGGCTAGAGACCCAACGAACAAGCAGCTAACGTGTCCTAGCCCGCGCTGTCGGTGATGCCGAGTAAATCCATCTCCAGCGAACACGAAGTAGACGCGAACATCGGTGCTCTTTTCAGCTTTTCAACGACATTCCTCTTTCCCAGTTTCCAATCGGCGTCATCACGAACGGGTCTTCGCGGACAATAGGGCATGAAAGGAGGACAGGCGGAGGTACAGCACCGCGCCTGTAGGCCGTGTCGGTTATGTATTGAATGAAAAAAGATATCCGAACCGAACGGTTTCCGTGATTGGATGTGCTTGTGATACGCGTCATTGATATTGAACCCAGTAGCAGCGAAGAGCGCTCAAGTGGTATTGATCAGAGACTCGCCCTCGATGCTTTTGCTTGCAGTGCGACATGTTCTATAGTGTAGATATGTCCTCCAAGACTACTTGCAGGGCGTATCGACCTACTCTGCCAAACCGCACTGGGTCTACGTGATGCTGTCACCAGGTGGTGACGAAGCTCCCCAATGCTCAAGCTGACTCGACATCTTTGAGTAGATGATGTAACGAGCATGACGCCTCATCATATATAGTGATTGAATATACGTAAGTTCCGGCCAACATCTTGACTCTCAATTTGATTTACAAGTTTCTGCGCTGTTGTCAGGCATAGTTCGGGTATAGACATGGACAAGATCTCAGTGTGCTTGACGATGGGTATGAAATAGTCGCCTTCTGTCCAACCTTAATCGTACTTCCTGACCGGCCTACTCTTCTCGGCCTGCTCACAAAGCGGCCTCTCAGGCAGAAGCTTCTCCCAACCCTGTGGCCTCTTCACGGTCCCCACCTTGAAGTACGGCTTCCCCTTTGCTCCACTGAACAACGCATGCCAGCTCTCCAGCCCTTTCACCATCTGCTGCTTCGCCACCCTTAAGTCCTGCGCGTGCCTGTTCTTGATCTCGCCCTTGCTCAACTCCTTCCTCTGCTTCGCCTTCTCTATGACTTCAGGGGTCGCATCCTCCTTCTTCTCTGGATCTATAGGGACAAACATGCGCTCTACGCCGCGCAGGTCTGGGACCGCGTCCTCAATAAAGCACCCCGTGAGGAACGCGCGCGCGGCGTCGCGGCCTGCAAAGAAGTGGTAGCTCCCACCGGGTCCGTATGTCTGTGGCGAGCTGGAGACATCGTAGATGGTTCCGTTGAGCGCAAGGTAGATGGGTTTCTGCGGATCGCTGCCGTCGTACTGGAGCAGCTCGATGTCGGTCAACGAGACCGGTCCCTTCTGTGTGCAAGTGTCAGCGGATCCTGGTAGCGCGCGGAGCGAAGTCAGGACGTACGACGATGTTCTTCCACTCCCGCAGCCGCGTCCACTTCGCGTTGTAGCCCCACGTCATGCTCTCCCCGCTCGTGCTCAGATACGACAGCCCCGCGCTAAGCAGCGTCAGTCCGCCGAGGACACGCAGAACGTCCAGGACTGAAAAGCCGTTAGATGTCTTGGCTGCTTGGTCGTTGACTGCGGCCTTTAGCTCCTTCTTGGCCTCGGAGGTCGATGCGGGCGCGCGGGGGATGTGAATCGTGTCTTCATGGCTTGCGGTGGACGTGGAGGCTGTTGCAGATGCGCCGGCTGGCTTGCGGTAGCGGGCTGGTGTCGCCATTCCGTCGAATAGCAATGTATCGGGCGTAAAAGTCAAGTATGGGATTTGCTCGTGATCTGTGTAGCTGCGACGGTTAGTAATGTACTGCACTCAGCTGTACGTTCAAGCACCGCTGAAGACTACATGCCTGGAAAGAACCGGAACTCGATTGCAAGAGAGCG
The DNA here is from genome assembly GCA_022609225.1 of Boeremia lycopersici. Classification (NCBI taxonomy): domain Eukaryota; kingdom Fungi; phylum Ascomycota; class Dothideomycetes; order Pleosporales; family Didymellaceae; genus Boeremia; species Boeremia lycopersici. Next base: position 21,659 of record JAGKPY010000110.1, read on the forward strand.
TTCAGGAGAAGGAGCAAGCAATAAAAGACCACGTCTTTACTCGCACACCAAGAGGGTGGAAACCGGTCCGAGCTAGCGGAGATAAATTGCGTTCAAGCTTGGAGATGTGAGAGACCACTTTCGGAACAAGAGCGGCAGTGACGCGGATCATCCGGACTCAGGGAACACTGATTGGTCAATCGGGCCTGCTACTAGATCAGCCACATCCATACTGAATGGAGGGTTGGGTGCGAATTCCAGTATCGTGATCATGTATTTATATTCGTTTGGCGAGTCTACTGAATTACGTATACAAGCATCGTGTTCGAGTTTGACCCACGAGCTGCCATCTTCTCAACGTTCTACTTTGTCGTCCTCGACGAGACACTCCAGCCCTGTTGCTTGCGTGAGGACTCATGTCGACCGGACCTAATAGTGTATGTGTACAAGAAACTATCGCTCTATTGTGAAGCTCCATCGTTTGTGGCTACAATTTCCACCTGAGCTTCCCGATCACCCTTGGGGAACACCTTCTTGAGTCCCGCCTGGAAGACACCAACATTGTAGTCAATGATGGCTTTCTTCTCGGCGGGACTGTCATCGCCCATGATACAAACAAGAGCGAGATACCTGGACGTGTCAGTAAGCTGCAGCCGGCGCAGGGTCGTTTTTGCAAAACTCACTTGTTCAGTTCTCGCAGATACAGATACCTGGCACCCTTTCGCTCCATAGTGATCAGGCTCTCGGCGTCTCCGTTGCCTTTCTCGAGTAGCTCTTCTTCCGGTGTCTGGTCGTCGCGTTCGTAGCCATAGATCTCAGCCACATCGACGACAACATCAATGTAGTCCGAGCAAATCTCGTAGTTCCCTATGTCGGTAGGCGTGGTGTCTGTGGCCACGTAGATCTTGCTCATGATGTCGAAAAGATACGCTTTCTCGATGTTACAGGCGGCGCAGAGGTTGTTGAGCAACGCTTCGAGTGTCGGTAGTTGCGGTATGAGCTTCTGAATGACTTTGCTGAAGCCTTCGAAGATGGAGTGGTCGTAGATACTGGTCTGATAAAATGATATAGGTGCTTGCTCGTAGCCATTGTCACTAAGTTCGTCTTGCACTCTCTGGATGATATCGCGAAACGTGTCGCCTCGGAAGTCGTCTGATAAGCCGTCGACTTTGTGTACGAAGACCTCAATGTTGATGTTGGGGTACGAGTGCTGCAAGTTGAGAATGGTCATGTTAAGTCTAGCGATGGCGTCAAGATACTCGTCTTGCGCATCAATGACCCAGATCAGTGCGCCAATCTCGTCGAAGATATTGTCTGTATCAAACGCCGGGTCGAAATAGTCCAGGTGACCAGGTAGATCCCACACTTGGAAGTCCATAAACGAACTGTTAGATCTGGTCAGTATATGGATAGGTCCCAATCACATCGGTACTCACTGCATCGATTCCTTCTTGATTCTATAAGTGGTCTCAAGGAACAGCGTTTCGCTTGGAGGCAGCTTGTGAAAGACTACGTTGGCTATGGATGACTTGCCGCTCCTAATGCTCTGGGTCAGTCATGCACATCAACCCTCAGTGATCGTGCTTACCTTCTCTGCCCCATGAGCAGTAGCCTAGGTTTGCCATCTCTTCCTTTACTATTCGGAACTCGCCCTGTATGATATTGTTGATTGAAGTCGACTGGTGGCTGGTCGGCGCTCGGTAAGTCCTGTAGGAAACGTTCCATGGTCAACTGTGCTCCTGGTTTCAAACTCGAAGCTTGCACGACAGATTGGACGGACGGCCGTCGCGTTTCGTCATCCTCGTAAAGCTGCCCAAGTCCTTCTGCAGAGAATGCAGAAACCTGCCGGCTTGGACGGCGACTCATCATGTATATAGTAGTACAGGGTATAGTGCTAGAAACAACGACTGAAAAGAGATGAAAGAACTTGAAAGCACTAGGCAGCAAAGCGCATGTGGTGTCTGGTCTTCTTCTCTTTCACCTGCCTGGCATGCCGCGTTGTCGCGTGCAGGTCTCTTCCTGGCTTCGGTGCCGGCCCGTAGAAATGGAAGATGACGTGTATAAAGGTGAAAACACCAGCCACCACCAACGCAGGGACTGTGCAGGGAGAAGTCGCGGTGAAGACAAGAAAACAATAAGGTGACGGAGCAATCAGCGCGCGTCGTGTGGTACTACAAGAGTGACACGCGTAGGCAGGCACCCTTCGTACTAGTACAGAAGCCCTGGCACTCAAGGCATGGCAGCGCCGCAGCGGTAGGGCTGAGGAAGGAGCGGGCGCTGGCGTGCGGCTGTAGGTAAAGAAACGTGGACGGCGCAGCGCGATGATACACGATATGAGCAGAAGGAAATCTATCTCGAAGATGACGCAACAGGGTAGGGCAGCAGAGGGGAAAGAATGCAGTGGGCGCTCACCTCCATCGTTGGGCTCCGGTGCAATAGGCGATATGGCAATTGTAATGGCTCTTTTTCTTTGCGCGCACGGTCAGCGCAGCGGTGTACGATATGCGTCGCTAGGCTTCTGGACGTCGTCTTCGATTCAAACGATGACAGAGGGCCAGCGGGAGCGTTAAGGTTGCAGGGATGTTCCTTCCCAATCTCCGCGCGCTGACTGGCTTGTTGGGCAACTGCACCTGCTCTGTGATCAGGAAGAAGCACGCGGCGCCGCGGGATCGAAGTGCTGGTCCGAGATGATGACCGAGTAAGTCGTTCGCGTCGTCCACACAGCGTCGCACGGATACGGGTGTCACTCTGGGCTGAAAGCCGTACGCTTGGTACGCTTGCGTTGCGGGCAGCTCGCAAGGCCTTTCGCTTACATACCTAGGCGAGGATCTTCAGGCACCTGTGCCGTTCAATACTATCGCCAAAATCAGGTTTGTTCACCACGTTCCGGTGTGGCTCTCCTTTCCTCCTGGTGCCAAAGCCTTTATCTCGGGCCGGGCGGTTGCTCTCCTCGGCCACGACTGACTCAAAATCTTACAGCTCCTTCGTACGCTAGTCAAAACTCGCTCGGCTGCCTCCCCGCGACCCCCGAAGGTCACAGCATTCACGCGTCAAATCGACATTGAAACTCACACACCCTCTCGTGGGTTTGTGTGACGAAAGCGTTCGTATGTGCAATGTAGCTGCGACAATGGCCGGCCAATGGAGCACTTTTCAATTCCGCACGACATGGATGTGACCGTGCTCAACTATATCACAGGAACTTTAAGAGCCTCGACACAAGGACTCAAGATCGTTCGACAGCAATGCCCAGATTATAAAGTCGGTAAGATGATTTAACTCAAGTATACCCTTGTAACACCACAGAAAGAGTCATTGTCGGCGATTGACATACTGTCATGTCAGACTCTGACTCGCACTGCGAGCCGCCAGATATCTACGGGCTGTAGCATGCATTCATATCCTAGTTCGTTCCGGGTACCCGAGATATGAAGTAATATTCAATCGCTCGCAAAGCCATCATCGCTGCATGTGTCACCATCCATGGTTTGAATCTACATACCTGACGTCATCTGCTCCACGGCTGCCGTCAAATTCAATGTCAGACATCTTGACATTCTCAGGCGACTCAACATGATTCATCAAAGCAGAACCTTAGTTCTTCTCTTGATGTGACGCAGATTGGACAAAGTCCCGACTTACTTCGGGGGCGAAAGCATGTATATATGCTGCTTTGTTTAAGTGATTGCCAAGTCGATCGCCCATACGTTTTGATGCTGTAAACGATAAAGAGTGCAGGGCAAATGAGGCCGATATACACAGAGCACTTTCAAAGATATACAAGCAGCAGTAAAAAAAGTATAAAAGAACAAAGACCCTTTTTCATGGCCGAAAATATACAGTAGGTCCTTCATGGGAGCGCTGCCTATTGAATGTGTGCTGATGCGGTACTCTATATGGCGCAGACTCTAATTTCGAATCCACCTCCCTAAAAACTTGCACGCCCTGGCCCAGGACGTCCAGGATTTGCTTTTCCAGAGATATCGTACAAGTGGTACGTCTGCCACCGTCTAAGAAAAACTCTGGCGTGCTGTACTTGGAACACCAACTTATCAACACCCGAAGTAGCTAGCAGAAGACTGGGCTCCATGAACATTAACAAGAATTGGGCGCCTAACTTTGGGAAGATAGAGATACGTTGGAAGCCTTGTCTATGTGAAATTTACTGCGAAATACAGGACTGAAAACTACAGGGACTGCTTGTGCTAATCGCTTCTCGTTCCATAGAAATTCAACATTACCGTGCTTCTGCTTAGGCGCTCTTCCTGCTCTGTTTTATGTAGTTATGATACACTATAGGCAACCGCTCTGCTCGCTTCTTATTAGCTATTCCCATACCAGGAGCCGTATGTAGATTGTACCCGCAGATGATCCGTGGTCGGTTTGTCTTGCGTGTACAAGGAGTCATGCTCCAGCTGATTGATAAATTCTCTTTCCGCTACCCTTTGTCTCTCAGATCCATACGTACACCACCACTCCAAAGATGCGCGCTCTAACTTGTACGCGATCTCCGTCAGTCGTTCTTGATGTCTTGTGATTCTGAGCAAAATATGTCTAAACTTCTTCTGGACAGATCGATGAGTTAGTTCGTCATGTCTCGTCTCAATCCCATGCGGGGTATCTTTCGTAGCTGCGATTCCATGCACCCAAATTGGCTTCTCTGATGCGCAACATCTGATAACCTGGTACAACTTGAATTATCCAATACCCCTACAGAAACATGAAGGCATCGTGTCTTTCTCCTGTGGCGGTTAGTGCTTCACGGTCTTTCGAAAGTCCTGGATTCGCTCTCATGCCGCCGAAGGCTGTAGCTACAGCTCCTAGTTCAGTGTCTGTCCATCAGTCTGCGTTAGAGTACAAAGCTAACATGAAAGCTCTCCGTATAGGCTAAGAAACCCAAATCTTATTCTATGTCAGTTGTCCTATCGAGTTGATGGCGAACGTCAGGCAAATTAAGCTGTGTGTAACTTTGCTTAGCGTTGGAGACTTATCTCTACTGCAAAATACCGTAAGCACCTAGGTAACTTTTTATGGTTCTCTTCGCTGAATGGGAGGTATGATGCAATGACTTTCGCTACCTGTTTTCATTTGTGCCACTAGGCATCACGATATTTGATAACTACCAATACATTTAGAAGTATTTCTATCTCCACAGGTTGAAGGCTGTTATCTATTTGAAACACAATTTCACGCCGCAAGCTCCTACCCATCTCTGAGGTGTAGCAAAATTGGAGGGATAAGCAAGCGGAATCTCAAACTGCCGCATCGTTCGATATCTCAAGTAATAAATCCTCGTACTGGAAGTCTCAACCACAAAGCTGTAGTATGGGTGTCGTGATTTCTGGCACATATTTGTGCTTCTGCACCATCATCGCGACAGGTTGATTCGACTGAGTGATGGCTGCGGGATGATCTGGAAGTCTTTGGGTGTTCGTGTTGTGGAGAGCTAGTGGAACAGCTAGGATTGTAGTGAGGCCGGTCGCAATGAAAATGACGGATGTGAGAATCATGATGGTATCAATGTATTGCTGTGATATCCCGCTAGGGGGGACGAAGGAGTAGGCCTATAGCTAGGACAGAGCCAGGAAAGATATTTGTGTGGCCGAAATCCTGCCGAAGAATGGCTATCGCCTGGCAAGGGTGCTCTAAAAATCCTCTATTGGAGGTGCAGATCTACTGTGATGGCTTTGATGTGACTGGTCCTACAAACACGGGTGACGAAGCTCTTGTGTTCCACATTGAAGTCTTGATACTTGTCACGCGGAGACACTCTGACCAACACCAAAGCAATGCTGATTGATTCTCATAAGATGCAATCCCTAGCGTTTGCTGACAAAGTGTTAAGTACACGCAGATTGTGTTGTAAATAACAATTAGCTCTGATACTGGGTTCGTATTCGGACGAAAAAGCACACACGATGCCTGACAGCGTTCACAAGTCATGCGGCGGGCGTGGTAGCCCATGGGTGTTGATAACCGACGGTTACAAATGGCCGTGACCGGGACTGGAATGTGGCACTTGAACAGTGAACAACATGACCAATGTGTGTAACATTGCAATTTTTATCTCAACCAGGAATAATGTATCACTCTCCACTTGCATCATATGCTGTTCAAGCTCGTTCTGAAGCCCTTCGTTGTTTGCAGAAAGTAGCGGAATAGAGTGAGGGTAAGTTACCAGATACTTTCGTTAAGAATAAGCTGTGAAGGTACTGTTCTGTCGGAGCCTGTATCCTTTTTCGAGGATGGGGCATCGCTCCCGCTGATATATGAAGGTACGATCAAATCGATATTTTGTAGAAGCTAGTGGAGCCACCGAAAGTACAGGGCGACATGCACCCTGGTTCGCGTCGATATACTAATGTTGTTCGAAACTGATATTTTGTCAATAGCCTCCTGACTTAGGCTACATGGTCTTACAGCAATGGGCCTAGTGATATGTTTCCGCCTCCTTATATCAATACTACGTCTCCCGTCCATATCCAGTTCTTCGAGCTCAATATTGATCATCGGTAGTATAGTTGTATGCTCTGGTGCTGACTGATTGGCAAATCCAGTGCGAAAGAGATTGGTAAATAACTCAAAAGTGGCCATTGCGATAAAACACAAAAAGTATGCAAGCCCATCAAGTAGGTACCAAGGTACTGCAAAATTTTGCAAGACAGCACTCACTCTCATATACTCCCTTCAGCATCATATAGAGGACCCTGCATTCCTGCGTCATTGGAGCCACAAGCTCCTGCCCTTGCCATGAAATGATGTCTAGTATGGTGCAAGTGTATAGCGCCATGTGATGGACGAGTTGAACGGGTGTTTATAGTGAGCCTCGTTACACTGACAATTGAAATCACTCGATCTGTAACACAGTGAATTCAATGCTAGTACCGGAATCAAGATAATATGGAGGTGTATTGAACGTTTTGTTTACCTTGCTACCGCTAAGCTCAACGTGATATAGTAACTCGCTTATCGGATGATGCAGAGAAGGAACGCGTCGCCCGCTACGATTCTTGTCATCGTACCCTGCATGTCAAATCAGGGCACGTATACGTGCAAGGTAACTAACTTTATCGCGATGTCGTTCTCGGAACTCCCCTCGCACCACTGGAGAGCTTGCTGTCCGGATCCAAGGTTCCTTCCGCCTCGAAGGTAACGTCAAGTTTTTGCGGCTATGTCTTTGGGTAATTTTAAGTTGAAGGTGAGGCTAATTTCTCAGCGCAGAAGCTTTTGCGCTGCAGCCATAACTTTCGTGAGGAAAAGTGTACAAATGACGATGCTCGCTGATAAGACGACAGCGCCGCGGGTTGCGTACGCGAGTGCCCCACGATTTGGAGAGCTTCGTATGTACGGGTTATGGGCAACAATTGATGAAAACAATCTACCTGGTTTATCAAGAGCTGCCTTTGCTAACGCCAGTCCGATTTAGCGTTGTTGAGTCAAACGTGCTCCATGGATAGAGCATAGCGCTAGCGTAGAGGGAATGAGGCGAGAAAAATGTGTTTGTTGATGATAATTGATGTCAAGCAAGTGAGTAGTAGCGGATAGTTGTGGGCTTCCAAGAAAGCAGACGTATCTCGCGAGTGAATTGCCCGAAGCCACTACTTGCAAATAACAAGGCAGTTAACGATCAACAGCAAGAAGATACAATGGATATATCTCTCAGGTCAGAATCTTTGGGATCGAAAGAAAAAGGGTTCGAGGGCAAGAGCTTGCTGGGGATGTGGGAAAGCTTCCATCTGCGGAGCCGAGCTCCGGCAGTTCCAACGTCGAAGTTTGTATCCACTTTCTCCTTACATTCCAGGGTACTCGGCCCACTACAAGTACAGTAGGGCAAATTTGTGATGACGTATGCGTACCTAGGTAGCAAATAACCTCTGTTGTGGGAGGTAAACCCGATCCCATCCAGATTTCGTCATGATCATAGTACGCCGTCACATGCATTGGCATCGCAATCTCCTACTGCATTTCGTACAGTGCCGTGGGTCATGGCTGAAGAAGACGGTACTGGTACAAGCTACCTGTGATGATCTGGTCGGTCCATCTTGTTCGGGATGTTTCTTCCCGGGGATTAGCGGATAGTGATACCCCAATACAGCTAGGTACTAGCATTGCTAAACCTTGACTAAACCCTTACATTTTCCCATTTGGACTATGTATACAGAGAGAACCCGAATTCTTCTACTGAAGGGTAGACGCACATCTTTATGGAACTTCGAGTACCCGAGGATACCACAATACCCACCTTGGCGTGGGACGAAGTCAACACTGTGACTGGTAAACACATGTCCGACATTGTTCTTTCCGTGTCACTAATGTCACACAGTACGGCAGCTGAACCACAGATCACCCTATTGCTGTCATTATGAGCATCTGCAAGACATCAGGCAGCCCCAAGAACAGGTTGACAGCTCACCTCAGACCTATATATCAGCTAATGGCATCTCTCTGTTGATCCGACCGAACGTAGAGTTCTCGCGCTAGGGATTTGATTGAGGTTACCCTGGTAGTACGCCCTGCGTTGAGCTGGGAGAAGCGAAGCCGACGCACTGAAAGTCCGACGAGTCCACGCAGATATAACTTCGAGGCCGGCATGGATTCAGCTTCGACTGCTCTCAACGTCCAGATCAACTTGCTGGGTCTACTTGATCTCTACCCCATAACGTACAGTCCACATCCTCGAACCACGGATATATCTACTTGGCGGTTTACGAAACCATACACCATGCGAGGCATGTCCTCGTGGCAGTGCCTGAAAACACCGGGGAAACCCGAATGACTACCTGTTATTGATCTGGTGGTGTCATCTGGAGACCACATGAGCTCCTCAGTGCGACTCGGGCATCAGGACGAGGCTGCACTTACCCTCGTCCCTTGAGCGACCTCGAAGCACCTAAGCCAAAGCACGTCTGCTAGCAACAGCTGTCTCGCTTCCATATGCACGTAAGAGAACCCACATCTTATACCAATATTGTGGCGCATTCACCGCCTGTCGGTCGGTACCTAAAGTCAGCCAAATTTGCCAACGGGTTCCGACGTAGCGCAGTTGACACACACGGCTGACTCTTGTCAGATGTCACCGCAAAGTGACGCTGCATACCTTACAATGCGCATGCCTTGGACGCGGTCCCGCTGACAAGCGCGTGTTATGGCGCAAGCATGTTCATGCTGTTGACCTTCATTGCAGACCAATCACACCTGCCGTTGAGGACACATGTAATACTCCCAAGAGCATGGACTGGAAGCATCTTTGAGCACAAATCGCCCTTTTCAGCTGCGACAAACAACTCCACACGGACGAGGATCGGCATGTCATCCATTCGGAATTTACCAACGTTAGCACAATTCTCTGGAGGCCTTGGAGTCAGTATCTCTACGAAATCGTGTGGCGCAACCTCCAGACTGTTCCTCTTTCGCAGCAGATTGGCTCGCTAATATGTGGTAATGTTGGGACAGCGGCTCTCCTCAAAAGCTCCGAAACGCCACCTCCTCACAACAGGGATCTACACGCGATGCTTGTCCTAATCTGGTATAGTCGTGGGCATCGTCCCGTTTTTCGATGAGATTTGTTCGACGACCCTTCTGCTGACCGATAGCAGCATGCTCACCATGTCCTCGGGCAGGGTTTTGACGTATTGACAGCTCGGACTACTGTGTGTAACCCACCAACAGCAACGATCCTCGTCAGCAGCTGCATCACTCCTTACCTCCCACACGGGCTGAGACAGCTGCAGCGAGCGTCATGTCGACACTATACCGCGTTCGATCTTTGTATTCCGTGCCGTTCTGGCGAAAAGGACTGCTGTCGCGGCTTGACATGTCTAGCTTGGCAACTAACATCTAGTTGTATGCCGAAAGTCTAAGCCTCACGACCACTCAAAGACATGGATTTTGGGTAGACCGAGAAAGACCTTCATGTGGCACAAAAGCTGCCCAAACTAGAATGCCCGCGTGCCGTGTGCCGTTTACCTGCGGCTCGTCTCATCCATGACGAGACGGGAGATACGCCTAGGAGCTACCACCCTGTCGACAGGGGCGTCGAGAGGAGGTATGGCTACCGTTAGTGTCAGCTTTCCACACCATCTAGCGGCGCCATGAAAGTCCACTGATCATCGCTGTGCTTTCGCGTGGAAGATGAGGCAGGCGACCGAGGATAGCATATAGTGCCTGTTGTCCCACGTACGGTACAACGTTCGGGTCGTTTCACAACTTCGATTCTCATATATGAAAATTGTGGCATTCGCTTCTCTTAGTGCCTAAGGCACTGTCAGCTGTACTCGTACTTTCTTTCGCCAACACTTTAATTTCATAATGCTCACGACAGTGGCCAAAGCAACCGCCCTCCTGGCACTTGTGCCCGCGGTAGCATCTTGGACACTACCACGTGTGTCAAACAACAATGAAATCTCTCATCTAGAAGTACCATGGAAAGAGAGGGGTCTTTACTCTGGATCTGCCGCAAGGAGCGTAGCTAGAAGAGATGGCTATCAAACAGGCTGTAATCACGGACCAGCCGCGAGGTCTTGCTGGGAAGACAAATACAACGTTGACACTGATATGGACCTTGAATGGCCCACAACCGGAGTAGTAAGGAGGGTGAGTTTTTGAACACGGACATGATTTAAATTACTCACACAAACTTCTACAGTATCACCTTGAAATCACAAATGTCACGATGGCACCAGATGGTTTTGAGCGACCCATGTCGGTCTTCAATGGCCAGTACCCAGGACCAGTATGTGCAAAGTATAAATCTGAAGACGATGGGCTTAACAAGACTAGACTATTGAGGCTAATTGGGGAGACGATATTGAGGTTACTGTGACCAATTACCTCGAAAACAATGGTACTGGCGTTCATTGGCACGGATTGCGACAACTTGGTTCAAACGAAATGGATGGAACAAACGGTCTGACCGAATGTCCAATTATACCAGGTGCCACCAAAGTCTACCGGTTCAAAGCAACGCAGTATGGCACATCCGTAAGTCAGTTGCTTCGCAAATGTTTTCGATCTCTAATCGGGCGCAGTGGTACCATTCGCACTACTCTGTCCAGTATGGAGATGGTCTGGTCGGCCCCATAATCATACATGGTCCTGCAACAGGTGATTACGACATTGATCTTGGAGTTCTGCCGTTCAGTGACTGGTTCCACTTGACGACCTTTACAGTCAACCATGCAACTCTTCATGCAAAGGGCCCACCAACTGCAGACAATCTTCTGATTAACGGATCCATGACTTCAGCTGTAGGAGGTCAGTATGCAGTCACGACCTTGACACCAGGAAAGACCCATCGACTACGTCTCGTAAACATGGGTATCAACAACTGGGTCCACGTCGGAATCGACAACCACCCTTTCACGGTCATTGCGGCGGATTTCATTCCTATTGAGCCTTTTGAGGCGACCTCACTGAATATTGCTGTTGGTGAGTTTACCCCGGGAGTTCATCTCCACGTGCAGGTGGCACGCGTATGCAGCGCACTCTAACCGCAAATCTCAAAACACGCTAGTAACGTTTCACTGACCGACCATCTGGTTAACAGGACAACGGTACGACATCATAATCAACGCAACCCAGCCAGTCGGTAACTACTGGCTTCGTGTCGGCACCGGAGGACGTTGTGACGGCCCGAACGCAAATTCTGCCAACATCGGGAGCATCATTCGCTATGCAGGCGCCGAAGATGCTAACCCCGAGTCCAAGGCTGCCGCGCCTCTACCCGCTGGGTGCTATGACGAGCCCATTGTGCCTTACGTCAAAACACATGTCCCCCAAGACGTTCCCGAGGAGTTGAAACTGACTTTCACGGATACTGGTGGTTTTAATAGCAGTGATCTCGTTCAGTGGAAGGTCAATGATGTGCCTATGCTGATTGATTTCGATAAGCCCACTCTACAGACCGTATTTGAAGGGTTCACAGGCAATCATACTTGGGGTAAGACTGAAAACGTTTTTGAAGTTGGCGACAAGGGGCATACAGTAAGTCAACTCCACTTTGAGTGGGAGCTGTATCTAACAAAAGATAGTGGCAGTATTGGGTTATCCAGCAAGACAGTGCAACCGCACCTCCAGTTCCTCACCCAATCCATTTGCATGGTCACGACTTCTTCGTCTTGGCCCAGAAGGCGGATGCTGTCTGGAACGGCGACATATCCACTCTGAATATGGATAACCCGATTCGACGTGACACAGCCACACTTCCTGCGGGGGGTTATCTAGTGCTCGCATTCGAGTCCGACAACCCTGGTGCATGGCTGGCAAGTTCTAACCTTGATTGTTTCACGACATTCTTGCTAATTCGACATGTTAGATGCACTGCCACATCCCTTTCCACGTCTCTGGCGGCCTCGGCGTGCAGTTCGTCGAGCGAAAAGAAGAAATTTTGAAGAGTATCGGCAGCCTTGGCGGGATGCAACAGGGCTGCGCAGACTGGCAGAAGTACCATGCTGAGAATTGGCCTAATGGTATTCTAATTGAGGGGGATTCTGGGCTTTAGGGCGTCAGATGACCGCGTTGTCATGCTTTGGCTAAGATATACTTCACTATGTGTACATTATCGTTCAGAAAGCACTAATGTCTAAAAGGAAATAAGTCTCTCATGTATCCCAAGAAGATTAACAGATAGCCCCTTGAATCATGACTCTTTGGAGAAATACAATCAGCATAAAGGATTGATTCCGTCCCTCCAGCCCCTATGTGCCTTCAATGCTGCTAATCCTGCCTCCGGTCTCATCCCTTGGAGATCTTTCTTACAGGCATCAGGTGTGGTTTGCGGTTGATAGGGTCTAGTCTTTCTCCTTGAGCCTTGTAATATCGCTGGTAGATATCAAGGTTCTCTTTTAGGTCAAAACTGATAGCCAAAAAGGAAGGAGAGTCGTGGTTGCCATGCACCCAAAGCGTGGTTTCCTGCCATGACCTTCTGCCAACATGGTTTCATGAAAACCCTTTTAGACTTTTTGACCTACCTGGACGTTGGAGGATGTAGTGATAGTAACAGCATGCAGGCCTCACAACCGACTGCACCGCTGACCTGACACATCATGTAGCACCCTCCGGAGGCCATGCCACAAAACTCGCAACGCGCTGCTCCGACTTTCCTCTGCCAGTCAAGATTGACGAGTTTTCCACCGATAAGACGCTCTCTGTGATGATCGGTGTTGCTTGTTGTAGCTCTGGCATATTCGTTATGTACCTCGTGTGCATGCTGTTCTGCTAAAGCGACCCTTGTTTTCTGTAGTTCTATGATGTGAGTTCGTTTCTTTTCAATAGCGCACAGAAACTTGGGTTTAGGTTGGGTCTGGGGTGTTCCGAGCCTCTCTGCCAAATTGGGGTGCAGCATCTCTTCCCATTTCCGTTGTTCCTCTGCTCGTTGTTGGAAGTCTTTCGCTACTTTCGCTAAACGAGCTGCTGTTTCGCCCTCCGCAAGTGCGTTCTTCGCAGCTTCCTTCTCAGCTAAATTCTGCGCCGCCAGACGCTTTGTCGCTTTGCGAGCCTGCTCCTGTCGAGCGCGTTCAAGCACCGCTGCGGCACGTCCGTCAGCTTCAGCCTCTTTAGTCTGTCTTAAGCGCTCTTTCGCAGCTCTCTCAAGTTCTGCGCGTGCTCGTTCAGCCGTCTGTCGAGAGACTTCTTCAGCTAGGCGCTCCTTCTCTGCTCGGACGCGCTCTCGTTCCATGCGCCTCTCTTGCTCTCGATATGTCTGCTCCATGTTTTGGCGATACAGAGCCCATTGATACTGTACTTCCTGATAACAAACATCGTACTTGGCACGTTTGGAGGTATCAGACAGAATTTCGTATGCTTCTCGTATCTTTCCTATCGTCAATACAGGGGGAACACCTCTGATTATGGGCGGTGATGACTTACCCGTCGAAATTCCGCAGCATCTTGTGATTGCCCAGGCATCATCTTATCTGGGTGATAGACAAGCACTAGCTTTCGATACGACTGTTTAATTTGGACTGCTGTAGCATTACAAGGAACTTTCAAGCCAAAATAGTGATCTGCCACTCTTGGCTCTGCAGGCGCATTCCCTGCCATGGTTGAGACCGTGGTGTTCACAAAAGCGAAAGGCAAGTCTGTAGTAAGGTTTCTTTTGGTGCCTCGTCCTTAGATATAGTGAAATGAGTCACAGTATAAGGCACTGTTGGTGAAAACATGCGAAGCAGGAACGCATCAGTGAAGCAAACACTGTCAAGCAATCTCCAAATATTTCCAAGCATGATGGTAATATACAGAAAGTTCTTGGATAGCTTACTGGCTTTCATGTTCTGAACTCGTGAAGCAAAGTCGGTCGCCGGCGCCTGTAAGGCATTCGCTCATTATGCCCCCCCCCCCCCCCCGGAATTCTACCCCGTTCGATTACTGTGATCAGAGCCGTCTCTTTTTGCTGAAGCGTGGTCTTTCTCTCTCTTCGCCATCTGCTTCTAGTTTGACAAACAAATTGTCGACCAAAGAGAACAATCGCTCTGGATCTTTGTCACCAAAGTCTGATTTGCGCTTCAGGTTTTTTGTCTTCCGAATCTTCAGCTCCGAGTCGACCGCTTCCACTGTGATAAGCACTACGTCCTTTAAGACTTCGTCTTTAGTGTCTCCGCGAATCTGCATAATTTCTCGGATGAACCTTTCCGCCGCTTCCGTCTCTTTGTTCTGGCGCGCAATAGTGTCTTCAGCGCGTCTTCTGTTATCTTCTGCTTGCGAGCGTTCAATAGCTTCACGCTGCTGCTGCTCATTATTGCGCTCTTCCATCTGACGCTCTCTAGCCTCATTTTTGGCCTTGTTGCGTGCCTGCTTTGTCTCCCTTTGTATTCTTTCATTAGCCTCATTTGTTATATGTTGCAGTCGGTCTTCGGCAATCTTGCGTTTTTCAGCGGCCGCTTGTTCAAGAACCTTCCTCTCTCGTGCAGCAGCCTCATCTTCCTTCTTCTGACGAAGGCGCTGCTTTTCAGCAAATGCTTCGGCTCGCTTTCGTATTTCTTCCTCTTCCTCTTGTTCTTTGCGTTCGGCGTCAGCTTTGTGCTGGGCTTCTTTCTCTCTCCTGACACGTTCTTCGTCGGCTTGCTTTTGAGCTGCCTTTTGTTGCGCTATCTTCTCCCGCCACTTTCGATTCGACTCGGCTTGTGCACGGTTCTTGCCCTCCTCTGCAAGGCGCCTCCTTTTCTGGTATTCTTCATGTTGCTGCCATTTTTCCAAAGCGATATCGTAGTCGATCCACCGCTGCTGTACATATGGAAAGGTGGAGTCGTATACGAATTTCTTGAGCGGATCGCTAAGTACCTCGTATGCTGCGATAATCTGTTGACTTGGTTAGTCTTACTTCGGCAGCTGATACGTATTAGATTGCACAAACTCGTTTGAAATGCACATCACTGGCGCCCATGGGATTCTTATCAGGGTGATGCCTGAGTGATAGTCTCAGATAAGCTTTTCGAATTTCAGAAGGAGTTGCCGCTTCGCAATTTGCAAGCTCGAGATCATAATAGTGGTCTGGCTGGAGCGGCTCGTAGGGCTTTTGTGTAGTCATGGAGAAGTGTAGTTAGGGTATTGGTGGCCTTTGTAGATGCTTGTGTATAACTCGATCCGATAGATACCGTCTGCAGTTGTGATGTAGGTTGCAAGATTAGAAAGTGGTGTCGGAAGACTGATAGAATTTCCAGAATTCAAGACCTTACCTTAGTACCTGGTAAAATACGTGGGTAAAGGCAGAAGTAAAAAAATGTGGTGAGGGTGATGGTGAGGGTGGCTTGGCGATTCCTAGACGTAGCTACAAGGCGAGAGAGCCCCATTGAGCGTAACAGTAAGTCTAAGTCTTAGAATTTATATATTTTCCTTTACCCTTGAAGCGGATGTGTACCAAATTGACTTTGGTTGCCAATGTCTACTCCATGCTGTTGCGTCGTTATAGCGTAACTAAGGACACTTTCCTCCCAATCTTTCAGCACGAGAGCTTTATCCACGCCTCCAAGAATTTGATCAACAGTCTTGGCTAGCTCCATAGCATTCATTGCTGCCTGGCTTGTGCTGGCTGCTGTGTGCGGCCGGAAGCCTGCAAGAGCATCACCAATGACCAGAACACGGCTATCACTCGACAATACAGCGGCGGGACTGATGACGTCGGTGATGGCTTGTATGAAAGGAACCTCGGTCTTATTGACCAGCTCTGCGAACTGGGGTGGAAGGACGTCTCTTGCAATTTCCTTCTGCCGCTTCCAGATGTCGTCTTGGATACCTCCCGGAGGCAGCGTGATGTGGTGTCTCTTGCCGTGCTTGTCCGTCATGAGCTGGACGTGCTCGGGTGATTCTTCTTTATAGTTGAGGTACCACACCCAGTTCAATAAACGCTTGCCTGGCTCGATAATGCCATTGGGTCCCGGTATGGCGTATGCGAGAATCTGGACACCCTCTGTATGGAAGAAGGGAAATTCTTCAACGAACACATCAATTGCTGATTTCGAGACTTGGTCTTCGGGAACTGTGCCTCGCCATGCTACATAGCCGGCATACTTTCTCTGCACTTTGGGGTCAATGTACTTGCGGATAGACGAACTAGGCCCGTCTGCGCCAATCAGCATGTCGGCATTGAAGGTGACATCGTCGCCCGTTGAGGTGCTGGCCGTAATTGACAACGATGCGGCGTCACTGAAGTCAATTCCAGTGACCTGATGTCCATAATCATATATGCATGTCCCTTCGTGTGGTTGCGGTTCCGGCACTTTCACATATTCTAACTCAACTCCATCGAAGTTTGCCCTCAGAAGGTGGTACAGCAGATCCCAGCTCGTCATATGTTGCTCTTTATCCTCACGATCGATAACGTTTCCGGTCCTGTCGAGGTACAGTCGTTGGTGGCTAGTGACAGCGAGAGGCGTCTTCGTCCTGTCGTGTTTACGGAAGAATTCTTGTACATGGCCGCCAGCGACCACGCCAGCACCTTGATCGTGCAGTAGTGGTGTAGGATTCCTTTCGAGTATGCGAATTTTCAGATCTTTTCTCAGATGTTTCAGCGCTACGCCAGCAAAGAGCCCGCCTAATGAGCCGCCGACGATGACGATGTTCTTGGGCTTTGCAGTTGTCATTTTGGCAGCGTCAAAGTTTGGTCCGCTGTGACAGGTGTGCGCCGCAACAGCATATCGGCGGTTGGCGAGACTTGTAAGCTATAGATCCAATTCTCAGATGTTGTCATCATTACTGTTCGAGAAGGGCAGGTGGTAGGGGTGCGACAACGATCCAGTGAGGATCTGTGAGTGACGTCATCATACACACTAAATCTCCAGACGCGTCGACGCGTACCAAATTCAGCGCACGTCTACATACGGATTCGACAATTCGAACAGGGCAGGACGTCAGCTATGCTTGTGGAACAAAACGAGCTCTTCCTTTATCTCATCGCACAGCGGTACGCCGAAGCTCTGCACCGTTGCGCTGTCGATCTTCAACTCAGCCTTCATCTTTCGTGTAGTGTTTTCCAGAACATCTCTGTATTTGACGACGAATTTGTCGCCTGCAAGATGATCAAAGCGAGTATCCAGGGGTGTGCATCTGTCCCTGCACCTGGCCACCAACCTTCCCTCGTTATGCTGTATTTATTGAATGGCAGGTTCTTCAGATTGCGCATTATAGACTTTGCATTTTCTGGCTCAGAAGCGCTCTGGCCTGGAGCGCATTGTCATGGCCGGAGTCACCTGTTCAACGACTGAAGACGTTCCTGGTGGTGACATTGGCGGTGCGATATAGATATAAGAAAACAAAGTCGTCAGGCAGAATCCGGGAGACTGGCGTCGCTATTGCACATCCGGATACGAACCATCATCGACGAGCAGTGTGATGCATGCTGCTGTGAAAGACTTGGAGGTGTTTGCGCAGCCGAATAGCGTGTCTGTACAAACGCCACCGTTGAGCCTAGCTACTCCGTAATACTGCCACTTTAACTCACTTCAGGAACCGCCAGGTAGTGTTGGATACCTCTGCTTAGATTTCGTCCCCTTGTACAATAGCTACACCGAGCCCTGGTACTTGCCACTCGTCGATGAGATTTCGAACGTTCTCGTCAAATGCAGCGTTTGCGTGGGCCATGGATTCTGAGACGCAATGCTCTTGCGAACCCAATCACATACGTTAACAAAGAGCTCAAGTTTGAAGAATCTGGCTTCGATGAAGACGCGTACTTATGATGCGCAAGGTTATGTAAAGGACGATGGCGCTGCATGTCTGACTAAGACCTGAAAGTAGCTACCACCGACAATGGCAATCCGATAATTTGAACATGACGCTAAAGTAACATGGAAAGTAGAACAAACAAGCTCGACTCGTAGTGAGGAATTACTCAAGCTCCGACAGTCACGCCGTTAGGCATCTCGAGCCCGATTGGTAACCCGGCAATGAACGGTGCAAGGAATTTCTCACCCCTGACCTGCGTCAACTTCTCCTCGACATCCTTGTACATATCGTACGCATTCATCTCCTCGATCGTGAGCTTCTTCTTCTCGTCCTCAACCTGGTACGACGGGCACTTGTCCTTGTTTGCAGAGAACCCGATGCGCTCGTTGATGTTGTAAGCGGCCTTTGCAGCCGCCGCCTGCACACGAGTGGCACGCGGTAAGCGCACCTTCTCATAGACTTCGAGGGCCTCGCGGACGTCGCCTTGGAAGTACGACTTGTTGAAGATGATACCGATGGCGGCGGCGTCTTCGATCGCCATGCACGCACCTTGGCTCTGGTGAGGCATCATCTGTGTGTGTTAGTCGAGGCAACTCGAAAAAGTCTAAGGTACATACTGGGTGGCCGGCGTCGCCCAACAAGCAAACGTTGCCTTTCTGAAGATACGGGTATGGGTCGTGGACCCACAGCCTCCACGGCTGCACTTCAACACCAATCGCCAAGTGTGCCTTGACCTGTGCATCCAACTCCGGGTAAGGCGCAAGCAACTCTTCGACTGGTCGATCATCAGCCCCCCAGGCTTGTGTTGTGTAATCGCCCTTCTCTCGGGGGAAGAAGCAGTAGTATGAGAGCAGTTTGCCGCCGTTGCAAGGCGACAGGACGATCTTATCCCACTTCCCTTCTTGACCGCCCCAGTACTCTAGAGCAGCATTTTGTGAGTAGTCTACGAGACCGAGTTTGACTGCTTGCTCGGTGCTGACGTTTGCGTGCAGGCAGCTTGAGTCAGCAGGGCGCTTTGCTGGGTGCACCCCGAGGATGCCACGCACGGCGGAACCGATACCGTCCGCCCCGATGAGCAGGTCGTGCTTGACCTGTACGCCGTTCTTGAATGTAACTGTGCCTTCCTTGAGATCTATATCTTGACACTAGTTTCTGTTAGTGGCGTGATGAGGTGGAATAGGCAAAGCACTTACGGCGTGGTTTACAAGCAACTTTGCTGGCATCCCCTCCCCCTCCTCTTGCAGCGCACAATCCTTCAACATCTTGTGCATATACTGTCGGTGGAACATGTTATACGCATATCCCCACTTCTCCTCGTAATCATCGAGGTCGAATGTGGATACCGGCTCGCCCGTCTTCCAGTCACGGTTGATAAGCTTCTTCAAAACCACAGGGTCACCTTTCTCAATGTCGACACCCCACTCGTGCAGCCATTTTGTACCGTTTGCTGCGCAGGAGACTGATGCGCCGACCTCACCGGCGAAATCGTGCTTTTCGTAGATGGTGACTTCGTGTCCAGCGCGGCGAAGAGCAATAGCAACGGATATTCCTCCAATACCACCACCGATCACACCGACACTGAGTTGTCGCCAGCCTTGTGCCATAACGTCTGCTCTTGCTTAGTGATGATGACGTATCACTATTTGAGGATCGAATCTGAGGATAGTTTGGTCGCGGGTTGCAAGGCTTGGAGTTTGCAATTAGTGGATGAGTGATGATGGCCGCATCAAGGCTGCGCCAGGCCTTCTACATATACACCACGGCGCTGCATGCTTTCTCGCGCGAGTCTACGTTATCGTAGGAGCGCCGTCAACCTCATCGATGATCCGCAGCGTATCGGAGAACAGTGCGACGAGCCTGTGACTGCGGATAACGACCCGTTCGCGCATTTTCCTACAAGGGCTTGCAAGCTGATTGGGATACTGAGCATGATCATGCAGGGTTGTGTATCCGCACTGGCGGGTGGGAGGACGACGGAGGGGGCGGAAGATACATCGGATGGAAATTACACTAGCGTAACAGCTGCTTCCGTCGGAAGGTGCGATTGCCGCCCGAACATACCCGCCGAATCCTAACGTAGCGCTCACATACTACAGACTACACAAATACGACGCTTCTAGTCTTTTAAACCGCAATTACTCATATCGGCAGAGTAGCGTTCGCAGGCAGACAAGGGCCTCTCTCCTGCTCGATGCGTGCGGTTGCATTGACGATCAGGTTCGCCAGTGGACTCGTTCCACACTTCAAACCAAGGACAAAAGATTGACTATGCTATCGAGTTGTTAGCCGATTCCACAATCACCGGTTGTAACCGAATACTCACAACGTCTGCCAAGAACGGAGCTGTATGCGTGTGATCCATGGGGTAATTCGTATCCACGACGGCCTTGCCGAGCAACTTTTGCGCTTGGGCGGCGTAGGCTCCATGTTGCACGAAAAATACATTGGACGCTGGGCCACCGAGTTCAATTGTAGCCAGCCTGTTTCCGTTAGCATGAGTGCGCAGTCGAGAGCATTGCTACTGACTGGCTGTAGTAAGCAAAGATCGGCGATCTGTACGTGTAGCTGCCCGACTCCCAGACGTTTGTCGGCAGCTGCTCAGCGATGACTATACCTGCAGCTCCCAGGTCGAGATACTTCCGCGCCGCTGCCTTCACGTATGTAGGAAACGTCTGCACGATCTCGGTGGCGTTGCTGTCAAGTTAGGTTAGAGGAATCAAAGTCGTCGGTACGTGTTTGCTCACTTGAAATCCACAGTGCAGGTCTGATTGCCTTCACCAGGACAACTCGGTCGACCCTTATCCCCAGTCGTGCTCGTAGATCCATTCCTCGCAGCACCCGCATCGTTGATCCCGAACTCAATGACCACCCAGTCGCCTGGCTGCAGGCCCTGAGCGATGCGCTCGAAGCGGCCTTCGCGAGTGAACTGCACCAAATGAGCAACGCTGCTTCCCAACCGGCAAGGACGGAATCACATACCGACCGCGCAGAACGCCCTGCAAACGCAGAATTGTTGACCAGCGCTCGGTCGCCAAACGAGTACTTCAGGTACTGGCCCCAGCCTTGAGTGCCGTTCTTGCCTCCGTCCGGAGCAGTGGTCGAATCACCTGCGAGCCACACCGTTGGTACTTTGGCCGCGACAACACATGCTGTGCTGAGCAAGCACGCGAGGGTTGACTGAAGCTTCATTGTGGACGTCTGGTGGCTGCTACCTTGGATGATTGAAACGAGGAACCCGTGTACCTGGTTGGCAATGCTGAGTGGCGCCCTGCCAAGTGATCAGTATTTGTACTCATGCATCTTCCCGCTAGGCGAAAAGCCAGTTTAATTACTCCGCAGTGTGGAAATCAAGTGCGAATGCTCGATGCGGAGCCCCGCAAAGCTCGGGGTTGCGGATCGTCTGCGGATCGGGCTAAAAGCGGCCGAGTTGCATCAGATCTTCCGTCTCGACAATCTTATTAAAAACACACGCTTAAAACTTGAGGTTGATCGTGGATTGAATTATGATCTATTCAAGGGGCTACTGACTATGGATTCGCAGAATTGTAGCACTCATGGGTATATTGGTGACAAAGGAAAAATGAAAAAGAAAATTTGCAGGACCTCTGCCCAGAACACGCCTTCGAAAGAATCAAGGACAGCAGAGACATCGTGGTGTACCCTCTCCACAACAACCAACTCTCGTACGTAGATGTTTGAACAGCGGTGCATCATATATTCTGGATGCTGAATCACCCGCTACCGCTCGTAAAGCTCCAACAGCGACGCAACGTCAGTAGAGCGCTTGGCCGGCAACTCCATCTGATCCAGACCCTTATCCTATTGCCGCATACCGAACTCGATGTCGGTCTTGCGACCGGGCTTGATGTTGGGGTTGTACCAGGTAAGGCAGACGGCGAGGGTGGCAATCATCATAAGACAGTCGTAGATATAAAGGGGCCACTCATTTTGGAGCAGGTAAGCCTCCTAAATCATTGTTAGCGGGATTCGTAGTTGCACGAGAAGGAAGAGCTTACCTTGCCCATGGCGTATTCGACCACACGGCACATGTTACGGATTGTAATGAACGCGCTTGCAGCGTAAAGAAAGCGCACCATCTTCTGCCATGGGATATCGGCGGAGGCAGCCGTGGGCCTGGACTCCAGTCTGCGGTGCCACGTTCCTGCCACAATGACAAAGAACATGAAGATCAGGATCTGAAGAATCAGACCGCCGAGAATAATGTTCTCGCCCATCTTGACGCCATCCTTGTCTTTGGCCTGCACCAACATGCCAGCACCGCCACTCTGGATGAAGAAACAAAGGATGTCTCCGGTAACAAAGATTTTCGTGACCCAGTTGGAGCGGATGATCGAGTGGGATGCGGAGTCAGTACGCATCATCAAGCGTCCGAGGATCATGTAGATCGAGGCAGCGAAGAGGATGGGGGCGATGAGGATGAGGATAGACTGGATGATATAGGGCGTCTTGGTGATGGTATCGTTATGGGCTGCTGCTCGCGCAGCATAACCAATGGTCTCGAACTACGGACGTCAGTGCAAGCTTTCAGAGACCGTGGCGTCACATACCAAGGCACCGATGACAAAAGGTATGCAGAACCACGTGCGGTTCTTGACAAGCCTGAAGACATGGGCGCATGTCAACAATGCAAAAACAACAGCGGCGATTGCTCCACCGGCAAGGGACGGAGTGTATGGCCAGAGGACATATGCCGGCTTGGTTGTGTCCGCCATGGTAGACTTGAAGAGTGCTTTAAGGTTAAAGCTTGGTAGTTTAAGCCCTGGTTCGGGTAATGCCTTGTCTTTCCTGGGTTGATTCGTATTTGGTCGACAGCGTGGAGAAAGTCCAACTTGTAGTGATGATTGTGAAGTGGATCTGATGATGGTTCAGTGTCGGAGAAGAGAGGCCTTATGTATCGCAGAAGACAGTCGCATATTGACTAATACGCCGTATCGACCTGTCCGACGAACATCCCAACATCTGTACCCTTCGTGCATTACCGTACTGGAGAAACAAGCCTTACGGGTGCCGTTGTGTGTTTCGACACTCTGATTGGACCCCGTACTCGCTTGCGTATACGTAAATGGCAACAGAACAGGGGTCTACCAAGGTGAAAACAGTTGCGGAACCACACCGCAGTAGCGCTTTGTTATGGAATATGCTCATGAAAACTTTGAGGCACCTGCTTGCTGTATCAAGTTCTGTCACGGATTCCATCGCGACATGTGTTGTTGAGCTGTAAGTACAAACTGCTAACACTGTTGCAAATCAGTACCTCAGCTTCATGTCAGACAGCGGTTCTAACTTACAAGCGCTGATCATACGCAGCTACCATTACGGGTTTGAACATTCTCGCAAGCATCTCCAGAACTGCGATAGCTCCCGAATATCGACGCCTTCCCCAGCAACAAGGTCCTCCTGCAGATCGGTGTGTTCGATTACAGGCTGCACTGCGCCACAGCCTTTGTCTCGGAATCGAAATGTGGTTTGATAGTTCTAGCAATGAGCTCTTCATCCTGGAGTGTGGATGTTCTGAAGACCTCGAAGCTGCTCCTTCGGCCACTCCAACCAGCCGCTCCACTCGCTTGGTACCAGCGCTTCTGCGACCCGGAGTATCTGCTCCGCAACACCTGCCAAGTACCAATAGCGTACGCTACTCTTCTGCAGTAACACTGCATAGTGCGCATAGATAATCAGTGAACCTGGTTGCCGTTCCGAAAGCAATTCGACATATCGATCGCTGACAAAGTGGATCCAGATCTTGAGGAGTGCATCAGAAGGTGGTTCGCGTGAATTCTCTGCCGCAGCAAAAGTCAAGACCAGAATGTGAACCGCGTAGCCGTAGGCATCCACGATGTCTGGGGGGTAGAGCTGGTGCACCATCTCGGCGAATTTACGTAGCTGCACAAGCTCGGTCTTTTCCGGTGGCTCTTGGGTGGCCCAGTCGATGCCTTGCACGTCCTTGGGTACTAACTTTCCCAAGATGGAAGCCTTCATAACGTTGAAAAAGCTAGAGACCATTGGTCGAACCCTCCTGGTCACGGCGAAATTGGTAAGGAGCGAGTCAAAGGCGTGGTCCACGTCATGGCTAGGATCTACTGAGCTTGCACAGGAGTAAGGGAATAGGGCTGCTGAAAAAATGAGGACAGCTTTGAAGTTGCTCTCGTCGATGTCGCGGACGGTGGTCTGGAAGTTTACGAGAGCAGCATCATAGTGTCTGCCTCCTACGAGAGCATACTCAAGACTTTCCGGGCCAGGTCCAGAGAGCCGACCGAGGTGAAGTGCAGCTAGAGCGAGCAGCACGTGGAGAAGAAAGGGATACTCGAAAGCAGTCTGTGGAACGACTGTGGCGTAAATCCCATGAGCTTCCGAGTCCGCGCCAAGCGTTAGGGCGGTGACAGCCGTGTAGTGATGCAACAAACGTAATTGGAGTAGATTAAGCACTGTAGGGTCTTGGGTTGGTGTGAAAGATAGACTCGGCAGAGCCGGATCGAATACCCCTCCTTCTGTTGATGAGGGTGTGTATGTTGCAGTGACAGGTAATGGCGACCCTGTGG
The DNA here is from genome assembly GCA_022609225.1 of Boeremia lycopersici. NCBI lineage: Eukaryota > Fungi > Ascomycota > Dothideomycetes > Pleosporales > Didymellaceae > Boeremia > Boeremia lycopersici. The sequence goes on from JAGKPY010000110.1 coordinate 46,351, forward strand.
ATCCCTCACGACTCTTTGGAGGTCGATACTCGCACGGTGTGCCCTGCTTCACACAATGTGCGCAGTCCGGCTGCTGTTCATCGCACTGTGACGGTCAGTTCCGCCAATCCGGAAGTGATAATATCAACGCCTTCGCACCTTGACATGTCGGGCTTTGCAAGGAAGACAGCCGTTCCTTGACTTTTTGTGTGGCTTACGCGTCTTAACCCTCTCCATTGTGGCGTTGTCACAGAATAGTCATGTTGCTTTCTCAATTTGACGACTGCAATCGAGGTCTGGTTCGAGCTGCAAACAAGCGTTCCAAAGAGACGCCGGTGCCGACGCTAGTCAGTCGTCATTGCCGATCCGGAAAGCCGAGTTTCTACCGAAGGTGAGGACCTTCGTTTCGTCTCTTGCGAAGCTGGATGTTGACATTGCCAGCCACAACGGATTTGAGGCCTGAGCGCTTTGTAAAAGTATAAGCCCCATTAAATTGTCTCTCAAGACCTGCTTTAAACGGCAGCGCGATGACTTGCATTTGAACACCTGTGGAGTCCAGATCGCATGTATATACGAAGTAGTGTGGCACTTATACAAACTTGTTTTATTCAAAGCATTTTTTAAAGAACTGCTCTCATCATTGGTGTGACATTTGCTCCGCATCACGAGCGGGCTAACAGGGTGCTCAACAGTCGTCCACAGTACAAGAGTGGACTCCCCCCTCCTGGAAGCCCTAGTATCTACCTCGCGCCGCCATGCGCACTCACTTTTGCCCTAATACCAAAAAGCCCACTACCCAAAACACACATCTACAGCTTCGACGACAGCTTCCCACTCTGCTTCGCAGTAAACGTCGCAATCAGATCCATCAACGCCGGACTCAGCACATCATACGACACCAACCCCTCCTTCGCGAACTTGGCCCGCACCTCATCCATGCCCGCCGGATCGAACCCTTGCTCGATGATACTCGACACGAACGCTGCGAACTGCGGCTCCTGCCACCCCGCCGAGTCGCTGAGCTCCGTGTGCACAAAGTCCAGGCCCTTGAACGGGTGGTCGGTCACGATGCGGCCGTACAGATGCACGCCGCATTCTTTGCAGGCGTTGCGCTGGATGGCGGCGCTGGGGTCGATGATGTGGAGTTTGTGGGCGTTGGCGGTCACGCTGACTTTGTCGGCGGGGAGCACGCCGATCAGGGCGAAGAGCGCACCGCGGGGCTTCCAGCACTTGGAGCAGCCGCAGGCGTGGTTGTGGGCGACGTTGGAGCCGAGGGTGACCTCGACTTTGTTGGACGCGCAGTGGCAGTACAGCTTGCCGCCAGCTTTGTTGGCATCGCCCTTCTTGATGCCGGAGTCGACTGCTGGGTGGAGCGAGGGGGCCATTGTGAGTGAGAACGGGAGGTAAGTGCTGATAGACTTCAGATTGTTTCTCAGGGTGAGCGAGAGCGAATTCATGGTGGCTCGGTGGGAGCTACGATGCTGCAATATATACGCCTGCGGTTCCGCATGCCGAGTTGGGTTACGCTCCCCTCACCGTGCGGTATCCACCTGAGGACTATGGAGCCAATGATACACAGGCAGAGAGCGAGATTGAGCTGGGTGTATGGCGTAATACCCAGCGTGGACCCTTTCCAAGCGGACCGAGAAGGTTGTGGGATCGATAAGTGTGTTTCGATTCCTCATTCGGACAAAAGAACCCCGCGTTTGACGCGGAACCGCCTTGCGGACATGGGTAGTCATTACGACGTACAGCGCCTCGATCTACGGAAACAGGTATATTCATCGAAGACGATGTTGAGGCCGAAAAACGAGACTTTGCTTCCAGCATCACTCCCCGGCTGTCAGAATGCGTGGTCATCATCGGTCGCAAAGCCGGAGGTTGCATTGAGCGGATCTACACTGGCGCTACGGATGAAGAGCCGATCGCCTGCAGCAAGCACGGCAACCCCACAAATGTCTCGCGAAACTTATCTCGCAGAATGTTGTTTGGTGCAACAAAGAGTAAACCTAATCATATAAGATTGCGGCAAGCTCATCTCCGGCGACAGCAAGCTCTGTACCTTCGGTGACAGCCAGTCTGACTGAGCTTGGTCATAGTCGATGGCGCCCGATCTACATGTAGGTAAGTCATGCGATAACAGATGGAAGGATTGAAGGCAGTCAAGGGAGTATTATTGTGTAAGGGGGTATCAAAATGGGTATAAAGCTTGAACGGGAGCAGGAGTCTAAATCAACAAACAAGGGGAAGAGTGAGATCCGAAGGCGGCCTCATCCACACAGAACCAGCGCGCCTTGAACAATCGTCCAGACGAAGAACGCCGAGTTCTGCATTGACCTACTCCGTCGCCTGGCCTGGCGATGCCAGCAGGCTCCTGTACGCGCGTGCCTTGCTCCCCGCATTCCGCGCCTCCTCAGCATCCATGTGACTCGCAACCTTGAACGCCTCGACGACTGTCACAAGCGGTGCCTCTTCGCGGCCATTGAACGGCACAGAGTCCACAAACTGCTGCAGCGAGACAGACCCCAGCTGCACGCGTGCCAGCACGATGTAATCAAACTCGGCCACATCAGCCGCGACGCGCGCAACGAGATTCCAGTCCGCGGGGCTCAGCGCGCTGCGGCGCGCCATGAGTTGTTCCTTGTGAGCGAGCGCGGTGAAGGCCTTCATAACTGCGGGCTTGGTGGTTGTGTCGGGCGAGCAGGTTTCGAGGATGTCGAGGAAGCGGTGCAGCGAGGCCGTGCCGACAAAGATGTGGCGCTGCTTATACTGCAGCTCGGACTCAATTTGAGCGGATGCGCTCGCGTCGTCGTCGGTGGCGTGCGGTGTGGGCGTCGTGGAGGCGAATCCTGGAGTCTGGGAGCGCTGGGTGCTGGGCTGAGAGAAGCTCGGGCGTATGGGGAGGTTCAGAGAGAGCATGCGCCGGTGTCTGCGAGTAGGCAGCGGCATTTTCGGGCCTGCCGTTTTGGATTTGAATTCTAGCAATCCTCCGTTGAGTCTACTTCGCACTCGAAGCGTCGCGGTTGACGGCTTTCGTATGGTAGTCGACGTAGAGTCCATTGAATAGTTTGACCACCGCTTGTTTGTAACAGGCCCTTCGGGTAGATCAGTACTGCTTACTAGGGTGTCATCCGGGCTGTCAAGGTCATCGTCCTGCGCGCCTTCCGTTGCATCATTCTGAGTACTAATCTGTGGGTGGGACGAATGCTTTGTCTCTACGTGTGTGGCATCAGAACCTGCGGAATCGATGCCAGACAGCGGTAGGATGTAATGAGAGTCGCTCATGGACACTCGTTCTCGTGTCAGTGGGTGCTGGTTCCTTGCTGACTTGGAAGGGCGCTCGTGCGCACTGCTTCCGCGTGCGTATGGTCTGGCACTCTCCAAAGGTGAAATCGGTGACGTGGGCTGGGGAATTGTGTCGAAGGACGTCACTGTTTTTTGGCGCTTTCCTTGTCGTCCCGGAGTGACGGAGTCTTGTACGCCTTCAGAAGAAGCGGGGGCGGGGACGTCCCGAGGAATGGACCAAGGTGCCGATCCAGACCAACTCAGCTTCAGGGGTGGACTGAGCCCGGGGGTATTGTGTGATCCAAGTCCATTTGACCAAAGGGAGCTGTCAATGTTTTGCGACGCAGCAAAGAGGCTTGTTGACGGTACCTCGATCGCCACCTGCTCGTGCAGCAGACTTCGCTCTCGCGCCGTAGATTCAGCCATCCAGTGACTCCTCGCATGAGACCGATTCTGTTTGGCTGGCTGGCCTCGCTGTATGGAGTGCGCGAAACGGAACTGGGTCGTAGAGGTAGATGGCGCGCGGCGCCTATGACTCTCCGTCTGGTCCGACCGCCGAAGTAGTTCGATGGCGATAGTGCGGCGAGCTAGGGCTGGCTTCTGCAAGATCATCGTGAGCCATAGCATGTATATGTGGAGTTTGACCGTGTGCAGGCAGGTGGCGAGGGTGACGAACAGCGTCAACAAACGGTTGTCGCGTGACATGGCAACGGGCTAGTATCTTTCACCGTGAAACTTTGAAATGTTTAGAGGATCGAGACGTCGCCTATGAAATAATAGCGCAACGTGCGCAGCCACCATGTGAGTAGCATTATGGTGTCGAAACTGTGGATGAGAACCATGGTTCGTCAGTAAACACCCTTGGTAACGTACCGCGGCTCGCGATACGACAGATTGCAGAGGATTGCTCAGAAAATTGTTTTGTTTGAGGATACTGACTGGCCGGACGAGGTTCCCGTATGGAATGTAATGCTGACACGTGGTGGCTTCACCTCAGAGACGTAGGAATGTGCTGCTTGAACGAACAAGGAAGGGTCCATGGGGCAACCATCCACGACGCTCGGGTCTCCTATCCAACAGTGGTCCTGACGAGGGCACGTCACTCAACACAAGAGTGTTGTTAATCCGTGCTGCCATCATCCACCTCTTTCACGCCCTGTGCCTCTGGTCATCCGTACGCTATGAGGAATGAAGTGCAGTGCTGACATGCTGGAGGCCAGCTTGTCGATAGGGTCAGCATTCAGTGCTGCTGGACTTTGCGCTGCTTGATGGCCTCGTCCTTGGGGATGGCTGAAGCCTCCACGGCCTCGCAGCTTAATGTGTGAGGATCTGGGTTCCCGCTGCTGCTGGCTGTCTACGTGTTCTGTTTCGTCGGGCTGAACCACGTCCATGGCCTCAGCAGTAGCACCAGCAGAAGACTCTGCTCTCCGGCGGCTCGGGTCCGAGGGCATGGAGTTGATGGTGCTTGATCTTCTGCGGTGAGTTGGCCGCAGCATGCTGTTTCTGCGGTCGATGCCGTCATTGATGATGAAGAAGTCATAGTTTTTGGGGAACTGGTGCTTGTCAATGCAATGCATGCGACGCTTGGGCGCCGTGCTGCATAGACGATCACAGGTTGAGACGAGACAGGCGTACTGCAAGGCAGTCAGCTCTTTGTTACTGCTGGTGCGAGCTATATCGAGGACAGTGTGGACATGGATACGTGCAAAGCTGATGGACCTACCGTCTGCTCGCCCCGCTCTCTCTTAGCAGCATTGAAGGGGTCATGGTTCTCTGCGATGTGCAGATGCAGGATGTGCTCATCGGGGAAGTTCTTGTGGCACTCGGAGCACCTGTTCATGTGCGTCTTCTGGTAGTGCACGTCATAGTCTTCAAAGGACGCAAAGGCAACGGGCTCGTGCGGGGGCAGCAGGCACTTCATGACGGCTGGCGGTGCCGGGGCAGCAGACTCGGAGTGCAGGTGCACCAGCTTGACATGGGCAGACTGCTCGCGCGAGAAGGCGGCGGGATCTTCTGTAGACGACGACGAGTCGCGGTGTGAGCGTTTGACTCCCATGACGTGCGGACAGCGGCTGGCCAGAGGGACAGTGGCTGCGCGGGGAGGCTACGAGAGAGGGCAGTACCTGTCAGGGCGTCTCGGGGCGGCCCTCATGCGCGGCTGCCACGTGATGTGTGCGTGGACGGTGAAGGCTGGCTGTGCGTGCTGCGGGACGAGCAAGTGGGGCTTTGTGAACCCTGGCCGGACCGCACCCAACGACTTCGACTTCTGCGACCGACTGCTCGACTCACCACCGCCCTCGCCGCCCGCTCCGCCGCCCGTTCCGCCGCGCGCTCGCCGCCGCCGCCCTCCCGCTCGCTGCCTGTCCGCACACCAGGGCACACCACGGCCTCTCAATGGAACACGCCCGCCACTGCGCCCGCCATCCCGTGCTCCGTGCCTTTGTCTGACCTCCCGGCCGACCGTGGGGTCACGCACGCATTCCGTCGGCGGATGCACCAGGACGGCATGGCCGCCCCCGCTGCCGCCGCTGCCACCGCTGAGCAGCTTGAGAGGTGCGCCCGCCCGGCGCAGAGCTCGCCGCCGTGCTGACAGCAGACAGGCGCGTCACGGCCATGGCGCAGGAACTGGCCCAGCGCGCCGAGCGCCAGGCTTCGTGCGCAGAGCTCGCCGCCGTGCTGCAAGAGTGCGCCGCCCCGTGACCGACGGCCGCGCCTGCTGACAACGACAGGTACCGCGCCGCGTGCGATGCCCTGACCTTTGCCCATTTCGAACACGCCGCCGCCGCCGACGTCGAGCAGAAGCTGTGGGCCGCCCACCTGCGCGTCAACACCGTCTTCCGCCAGGAGCATCGCATTGTGCGTGGCCCCCCCGCCCGCCGCGCGCCGGCTGACACGGCACAGCTCCGGCGCTCCAAGGACCATGTCGTCGAGATGCGCAAGTTCCAGAAGCACTACCTGCACTTCATCAAGGCCAGCCAGCGCTACTACCGCCAGTACATGCTCAACCTCGATGCCCACGTCGACGGCATCCCGGAGCTGCGCAAGATTGCCCACAAGTGGAAGGACGACGGTATGCCGCCCGCTCCAGACGCGCAGCACGCCCGCTCACACGCCCCAGCCTCCAAGACGCCGCCACGCCCGCGCATTCCCGCCGCCCTCGGGACCGCCGTCTTCCAGTCGTGCCACCAGACGCTGATCCACCTCGGCGACCTCTCGCGCTACCGCGAAACCGAGCTCGTCGACAAGGACAAGGAGCGCAACTGGGGCCCGGCCAAGGGCTACTACCACCTCGCCGCCGAAATCTACCCCGCCTCGGGCCACGCCCACAACCAGCTGGCCGTCGTCTCGCGCGAAGATGGCGACCACTTCCGCTCCGTCTACCACCTCTACCGCTCGCTCGCGTGCAAGCTGCCCTACCCGCAAGCCAAGTCCAACCTGGAGACCGAGTTCAAGCGCATCATTGCCGCCTGGGAAAAGGGCCAGCTGGTCAACAGCCACAAGTCCGCCGACGGCAACACGGGCCGCGCGCTCGTCGCCTGGTTCGTGAGGCTGCACAGCAACATCTACAAGGGCGAGGAGTTTGCTGCACACGACGAGCTGGAAGGTGAAGTGCTCAGCCACCTCGCCATCGAGCTGAAAGAACGCCCCCTTGACTCCATCTTGCCCAAGATCATACTCATCAACCTCGCAGCCGAGTACTTCGCCACCGTGCAGATGCAGTCTGCGAACCCGCCCGAGCACATCATGCGCACATATTTCTACTTCCTCCGACTGAATGTCAAGACCTTCTTCATCCTACTGCAAGTACTGCAGCCCGAGCTCGAGCGTCTCTCCGAGGCCGACGACGGCACTCATCAGAACGGCGACAACGCACGACAGCTATCCGATAAGATCACCGCCGTTGCCCGCCGCATTCTCCCCGGCCTTCGGCTCTACAGCACCTGGTTCGCACGCTATTGGCAGGTGCTCAACGCTAACATCGCCGACACCCTGACCACCGTCGATGTGCAGGAGCTTTGGAAGGCGTACGCTGCGACTCTAACTCTCTTGACGTCGAGCTTCCCGGTCGACCAGCTGCCAAAGGAGAACTACATGCTGGAAGAAGACACCGATACACTTGGCTTCCAGCCACTGATGTCACCCGACACCATCAAGGTGTGGTACAATGGCGAGGCTCTGAAGCCAAAGTGGACAGACGTTGAGCGAAATCATCCTAATGTGGAGATGCTCATGCGCATCAAGGACTTGCTGATCGACGGACTGCTCCTGACACAGAACGCAGAGGCGCCTTTGGACCTGGCTGGTACACGCTTCATCTACCGCGAAGCTGGCCTTCCATCCGAGCTGCTCGCAAGCCCCAACACCCGTGCAGACGGCTCACCTGTCCTTTCACCACGGACTGTAGAAATGCCGCTGTTCCCTCCAAGCGCGCCCATTCCCGACGACCAGACGTCGTTTAGCGTTGCGCCGTCCGAGTCTACATCCACCACCGTTGCCAAGGACACGGCAATGCGCTCAATGGTCGATGATCTAGTTGGCGCCGATGACGGTTTGGACCCCCTGCCCGAGGAAGATGAGAACATGCCGCCAACACCCCCTGAACAGACTTTCGAGGACACGGCGGTGGTCAACGATAACACTTACGCCCCTCCGCCGTTCTCCATCAGCGACCTGGTGAACTCTGTCAAGAACTACAAGCCCTTGTCTCCTTCTCCAGGCGCCGCTCTGCTCTCAGCTTCGATGCAAAGGTCGGGCTCCACCTCATCGATGCGTGGGCCTGTGCACTTGCCCTCCCTTCCAGACGGTCAATGGAATCAGAACTCGATCTGGTCTACAGGTGTGCACGGTTCGCCCAATCCCTCCTCGCCAGCGATGATGAACGGAAACGGATTTGGATCTCGATCGCCGATGAACGGCGTCGCCTCGGGCTTCCCAGGCCACGTCCGCACTGGATCTGCCACGTCGCAACTGAGCACCGACGCCACGACTCCGACAGCAGCCAGGGCTTCCCGGCCCATTAGTGGCGGGCTTGGAAACGGCGCGACGTGGGGAAACCCAAATGCTAGCACCGGTACCTGGGGGTCGTTCTCCGGCAGCAACTACAATGGGTTCCAGAATGGCTATGCGCAGAATGTGCACATGGCTAGCCCCTTGATGTTCAGCTCCTACCAGGACAAGGCTCAGAGCTCCTGGGGTCGCACACCTCCGAGCGGCCAGGGCGGTTGATCGAAGTGACCGGTGGCCTTGATTGGCTGCTTGTTATCGTTTTTCCGTCAACGACCATGTACTGACGCCATTACCTGCCACGTTGGAGGGCTCTGTGGGCACATTAAAACAGCTGTGGAATTGACTATAGTCGACGCCGTCTGCCTGATGCACGTCAGACGTGACACTTCACTCGGGCCGGGTGACGTCTCAGCAGCCCCTTGAAGGATGTCGCGGCATTGGCACTACCGTCCTTTCACATTGCTTTAGTCAACAACGGCGTGGGCTATCATTGCCGGCCATTATCGAGGCACATGGGCATGGCATTGCTTGAAATATTACTTTGGAGGTTCTCGGAACCCTGCAGCTGTATTCATCGATCCGTGGTTGGCACGGTTGGATGGCATGCAGCTTTTTATGGTTTAATGTTATAGTTAGTCATAACGACTTGGAGTTCTGCGGCCATGTTGACTGGGACCCGCCTGCGTTGTGATGTGCCAACCCTTTTCGTGCGTGAAAGCGAAAGCCACAGCGCTCAACGCTTACACAGAAGCAACGTCAAAACGCTACCTCCGCGCCTGTCCTGGTCATCGGTAGCTGTCAAGAGTGGATGCGGTAAGCGAAGATGACCGCTGCAGATGCTGTGCCCGGGGGTTTCCCGATTGACTCGGAGACGCATGTGGTTGCACAAGGGCGCTGGCGGGGAAACAGCCGTCGTCTCCCAAGGGCAACTGGCGTCTCGTCAACAGGCTCTGCGAGACATGATGGATGCGTTCACTTCCCCAGACATGGGGTGGTCGCATTGGTGCTAGCGTCGCGTGGCGGGCCGAGGTGAGCCTCACTAGCAGCTAGCTCCGCTGTGCACGGCACGACCAGTGACGTTGAGGCCAGGCAATCAACCACACAACCACAACGAACACACTGTCCTTTCCGAACCTCGCCCACGCCACGTCTTCTCGCACCGCACGGGGGCATTTCCACCCACACCCCTTTCAGCAGCAGAGCGTTGCGACCACACCACGCCCCCCACCATGGCGGACGAAGTCGGCCTGGCGGCGCTGACCGAAGACCAGCAGCTTGCGCTGCAGCAATTCACCGCCGTCACCGACCAGGAGCTCAAAGACGCCGTCCCGCTGCTCCAGCGCTGCCAGTGGAATGTGCAGATCGCCATTGCGCGCTTCTTCGACGGCGAGCCGGCCGAGGACCCCGTCGCCGCTGCTGCTGCCGCCGCGCCGCCTGCAGACACACGGCGGGCAGAGAACCTTATGAATGGCTCCGGAAGCCCGCGGTCATCGACGAGCGGGCGGCGGGTGCGCGTTGAGCCAGCGCCGCGCGTGGTCCCGCAGCCCGAGAGCCAGGTCAACACACAAGCCCCGCTCGTCTTCACGCTGCTGTGGGCGCCCGTCAGCCTGCTCTACTCGGTCATAGCGCGCTACTTGCGCTTCCTGGGCTATCTGTTCCCCTTTGTCCCGCGTGCCTGGGGCCGCCTGACGGCCAGCAACATCCGCCAGCCGCCATCGCTGCGCAGCGCAGGCCGCCGCCCACTGAACCCGCGCGACACGGCCGCGCGCTTCATCCGCGAATTCGAGGAGGAGTACGGGCCAAACGACCTGCCCTTCCACGACGGCGGCTACGCCTCCGCCTTTGACGTCGCCAAGAAGGACCTCAAGTTCCTCCTCGTCGTCCTCGTCTCCCCCGAACACGACCTCACGCGCCCCTTCATCCGCGACACCCTCCTCCACCCCTCCGTCGTCGCCTTCCTGCGCGATCCCGCAAACAACATGCTCCTGTGGGCCGGCAGCGTCACCGACGCCGAAGCCTACGCCGTCAGCTCCGCCTTGAACTGCACCAAATTCCCCTTCAGCGGGCTCATCGTCCACACCCCCTCGGTCAGCGCCAGCGCCATGGGCATCGCCGCCCGCCTCGCCGGCCCCATGGCCCCCGCCCCCTACCTCGCCAAGCTGCGCACCGCCATGGCCGCCCACACTGCAGCCCTGTCCCGCGTCCGCGCCCAGCGCGCCGAGCACCGCGCCACCCGCAACATCCGCGAGCAGCAGGATTCGGCGTACGAGCGCAGCCTGGCCACGGACCGCGCGCGCAAACGCCAGGCGCAAGAGGCCGCCGCCGCCGCCGCCGCCGCCGAACAAGCCGCCCGCGACGCGCAACAAGCCGCCGAGAAGCACGCAAGCAACCTGCTGCTGTGGCGCCGGTGGCGCGCCGCGCGTCTGCGCCCGGAGCCCCCCGCCGACGACAAGGACGCCGTGCGCATCTCACTGCGGCTGCCGAGCGCAGAGCGCGTGGTGCGCCGCTTCGACGGCGCCGCCGCCATCGAGGAGCTGTATGCCTACGTCGAGTGCCACGACGTCGACGCCTCCGCGGACGCAGACTCCGTCGCTGCGCCCCCGCCGGGCTTCGACCACGCGTACGCGTTCCGCCTGGTGTCGCCGCTGCCGCGCGCGGTGCTGGACATAAGCGCGGGCGGGACGGTGCGCGAGCGCGTCGGTCGCAGTGGGAATCTGATTGTGGAGCGCGTGGGCGGGGAGGACGACAGCGACGACGAGGCCGAGGACGACGGGTAGGATGACGACGGGTAGGCCGAGTCCGGCTTTTGAGACTGGGACTGGGATTCGAGGGTGTGGTTGGAGAGTGGGGAATCAAAGACGATGCATTGTGGCGTTTGTTCTACTGTCTTAGCGTGGGGGAGGGACTGCGTGTGCTTCTGCTCTACTTCTGCTTCTGCTTTGGCCGTCATATACCGCTGAGCACGGTTGGAACGGCGTCTCGTGGGCAACGTACAGGCAACGGACATGACAATGGGGTCCTTGACCAGATAGGAGTGGGTGTGAATGGTGAAGCATTATTGATAGCGTATGCATGTGCTCTACTCTACTCTCGCCGTCTGATCTACTTATTGCCAACACCGCCGCCGTCCTCGAGCCAGCAATGCGCGCTCTAAATTTCTCCCGTCCGTTTCAGGCATTTTCTGGCTCGAGTTTGTTCTTATTCCCGAAACCTACGCAAAATAAAGTCAATCATCAGCACAACACGTCAACATGTCTAGTTCTTGCTGACGCGTCCCGCGCGGACAAGGTCCTGGAACGCCGATTCCAGCCCCCGCTTGACCTCGCGGTAGCTCACAATGAGCACGTTTTGCTCGTCGCGGCTCGTCAGCATCATCTTCTCGTCGGCCCCGGCGTCCAGCTTGTTCAGGCAGTCGAGCACGTGCGCCAGGTCCGTGACGGGGTGTCCGTTCGCGTCGACCTGGTGGAAGACATAGTCGCGGAACAGCTTGAGATAATATCGCTCTCCTGTCTCTGCCCATCCCGACGATGGATTGGCCGTGGCGCTGCCGGGCACGTGTTGGGACGCATCAAGCTCCGGACGCTCGTTGATCATGTTGAGCTTGATGAGCAGGCGGGCGATGCGACTCGATTCCAGCTCGCGGCCGAGAGTATTGGTAAGCGTGTCCTGTGCGTGGAGCTCGGAGTCGAAGACTGACGCGAACTGGTCGGCAATGCCACCCAGAAAAGTGTCGATATCCTTCAGGACGACTGGAGAGGAGGGCGAAGCAGCGGCGCCTGTTTGGGGTTGCGGGCTGAGGAGATACTGAATGCATTCCTTCAACCGGCCTGTGTAGCTTCTTGACACATAGTCCATGGACTTTTGCATGTTCACATGAGCTGTCGGGCTGTTGTTAGCTATGCACAAAATCAGTCGGCCAAGCTGGAGAAGGTCATCGGCTTGGGCCTCGGCTATCGGCCGCACGTTTTCAAATTGCACCACGTCCATGATGCCGCACGCATTGAGTCGTATGCGGTTCTTGGAGGTTAGGAGTATCTTTGACGGGGTAATCAGCCTCGCAGCCAAGCCTGCGCCATGTATCGCTTTGAGAGCTGAGCCAATCTGGACAAGGTAGCCCCACAACGTCTGTTCTGAGACGTGTGATGATGCGGCCTGCCTGCCGTGGTAGCGTGGCACCGGCTTGAAATGCTCGTCTGCGAGCGATTTGGCGTTCGGATGGTAGTCGGACACCATGATCAAAGAGCTATCGCCAAAGGCTCTAGTGGTGAAGGCTTCGTGAGTTGTGACGACGCTGCCATTCAAAATCCTTTTCCAGGGCTGGAAAGAACGCATTGCGGTTTCGTTGGTCAGGCGAAAATTCTCAAGACGGCGCAAGGCATACGTCTTGCCATCCTTGCTGGAAATGGCCTTGTAGATCCAGCTCGCATAGCCAAAGGGAGCGTTGTTTCTTTGTGGAGATGTGTCGAGGCAGAAGAGAGAGTGGTACTGCTCGATGTGGGGGAGGGAGCCGTTGGAGAGAATCTGGCGGGCGATTTCGGACTTCTTTTGCAGGTCTTCCCGGAGACTGTCTGGAATGAAGAAATCGTGGGCGGTGCGCTGGTATGCGAGCAGCCCGGTAGGCTGGGGGCCCACTGGCCAGTAGAGGTGGTATTGAGGAGAGAAGGCATTCGCGTTCTGGTAGTAGGAGGCACTGGCGAGGCCAGAGGGGTCCTGGGCGTATGGGTTGATGGCTGGGGTGGAGGTGGTGATGGCTGCCATGGCCGGAGAGGGGTTGAAGGGGTCGTAGCTGAGGGAGGACGAGGCGGGGTCGACCTGGGGGTAGTAAGTATGTCATGTGGATGTATATCGCGTGAAGATGTAGTGTCGACGACGTACCTCAAACGACTGCGGCACGAACTCGTGAAAGTCCTGGGCCTGCCACTCGGTCGAGGGCTCCTTGGTGTGCAGGCTGGGGGTGCTTACGGCTGCGACAGTCAGCATGGAGGCGGTTCGCAGGCAGGGCAGGCAGGGCAGGCAGGCAGGCAGGGCAGCGGGCGCACGTACTGGAGCGCTGCGACTTGGGGGTGAAGACGGCGGCGCTGGCGGCCTTGGGCGAGATGGCGGCGCTGCGGGCGGCAGGGGGGACGGCGCCATTGGTGGCGGGCTGCAGCGGGGTGAAGGCGGGCGAGTCGACGTTGAAGCGCTTCTTGGGGTTCTCGGCGGCGGACAGCTTCGCGTGGTCGTGGATGTACGGGCACGTGTTCTCGTAGCGACAGTGGCCGTAGATGGTCACGTTGCGGCAGAAGGTGTTCTTGGCCTCGCGACCCTTGGGGCGCGGAGACGGCACGCCCCGTCGCGAGTCGCCCGAGGGAGCGCCAAAGGCCGTTGCCATTAATCGCGGCGGGGCGGCGGCGGCGGCGGCGGCGGGCGCGAGTGCGGTGAGGGCAGGCGGGGGCAGCGCGGCGGCGTCACTCCATCGGGCGGCCGGCTTGCTCGGCTTGGGGCGGCGCGAGCTGCGCGCGTGCTTGGGGGCGGGCGCGGGGGCAGACGAGCTCGAGGGGCCGGCGGCTCTCGCATGTGGCGCGGGCGCGCGGGCGGGCGCAGGAGGGTGCGACGGCGCGCCGGGCTGCGGCGGCGGCTGAATGGTGGGCAGCGGTCCCTCGCTGGGCAGAGGTCCTGCGCGCGTCGAGAGTCGGAGCTGCAGCGGGGGCCTCTCCAGCGACGGCGGGCCGGGTGCAGAGAGAGGCGACGTGACGGCGACGGATAGCTGCTGGCCGCCGCGGAGCCCTGCATGGCCTTGGCGCCCCACCACGTCTTGGAGTAGCAGAGGCATTTCTATTACACGGCTGCATAGAGCACTTCTATGACACAACACAGTCATTTATAACACAACACAGTCATTCATAACACAACACAGTCATTTATAACACAACACAGTCATTTATAACACAACACAGTCATCTCTCTGACAGCAGCTTCTTTATTGTAAACACATGTTCCATAATCACTTCATCGACGTAGATGAATGCCAGGAACCGCGCCGATCCATCGTCTCTCTCCCCACCTGATTCAACCTACTGCTTGAATTTGCTATAATTCATATCGGCAGTGTGGCCCCCTAGGGAGCACATGTCGTGAGTGCGCTTACATTCTTGCGGCATCGATTCCCATGTCCTCGTAGTCTGCATCCTCCTGCACACACCAGTCAAGCCGGCTGAAGCAATCGCTCAGCTTTTCCCTCGCCAGGCGCGCCCGCACCATCGTCTTAAAGTACTCCATGAACCGCCTCCACTTGTCGTCCGACTTGTATGTGCATCGAAAGATAACGAAACCCCACTTAGATCCTGGGTCACCCTCCAAGCGGTTGCGGATGCTTTCGTTTGCCGTGCAGGTCGTAGCCATGATGCGGCTATGGTACTATGCGAACAGATGAATCTATTCGTGTACCAAAATGATAAGCTCACTATAATGATAATAAGCGAGGATGAAGGATATCAGATGACACCAAGAAGTGAATCAAGTCAAAAGGTCTTGAAGGACTGCTGCATTGCGGCACAGTCAAATATGGTCCGGTACTGTCGCAGACTTGTCTGTTCGGACTCCGATCTGCTCGTTCCCACAGGTCACGCTTCTCATCCTTAGCTCTGATTGGAGCATGTTGTCGGACCAATGAAATTGCAGCTCCGCATGTTCCACCTCTTTCTCACTACACCGGTACGGCGCAGCAGACACCCAAGCAACTCGAGCAACAAGCCAGTCGTCTACTTTGCCTTGGCTTCATTTTGTGCTTTACACCTTTCAATCATACTACAAGCATGAGAAGCGCAAGACTTACTTATCCAAAGGTCAAAGTCATGCATCGATGCGTCCCGATGTCTGTGAGGCGCGTCTGCTACTCGAGTGTACATGTCGACACCATCTGAAATCAAAGGGTTTCTTGGCTCTAACCGACTGCGCCATACTCACAAGTGGCAAGTCTGAAGACACCAGTCACAACCTAGCCAGCGGCATCCGTCGGAATCGCAGTGCAGCCCTTTCAGACCTTCAACAGGACATATGTTTCCCTGCAATAAAACTACTATAAAGATGGCACATCCATCAATCAATGCTGTTCTAATCCTACAACATCTTCTTTGCTATCATATCTTATTCATACTATGCCGGTCCTAGCATCTAACAGCGACGTTCAGCCATGCGTTACTCTTCATTTTACGTTCTTGCTCTTCTCCTCAATTCCTTGGACGTCATCCATGCTCTCGCGGTACCATCTGCTCGGTAGACTAATCTTTATCCCTTTACTCACCCCTATTAACAAAAGAGAAGTAGTCAAGTACAAGCCGTGGATGATTGGTCACATCCGTTGTATAGTAATGGCCAGCGTTTCCAACAGTCCATACTACGGCCCGTAACTGTACAGTCCTACGGCTTAGGTAAGCAGGCTATCTATAGTAGAGGTGTAAGCTATACTATAACTATACTATAGCAGAGGTTTAAGCTATAGATAGTCTATCTATTATATATATATAATTTATATACTAATATAAGTGTATAGCAAGTAGACTAGCTAGGCAAGTAGACTACCCTAACAAGCTATTAGGCACTTTATAAGCAATTACGCAATACTATAATACTTTACTATAGCTAATAGTAGCAAATATTAATTACTAACTTCTACTATATCTTTCTTATATATATATAAGTTGTGCCCTGCCTTACTACAGCACCTATAGTGCCTTTTATGCTGCTTGCCTACACCTATTTAAGCTCTACCCTTATAAGTTTCCCTCTTAAGCTATGCCCTAACGTTATATTAGGCTATTAAATCCTCTGCCTATTCCTTTAAGAGGTCTCTACCCTTCTAAATCTACTTTCTTTTGTATAATTTACACTTAGAAGCAGCCCTGTTTAACACTTTAAGCTATAGCACTTAGGTAGCTAGTAATATCTGTAAATATAGTATTATTATAGTGCCTTTTTATAGCTAATCTATTATCTTAACTATAGGAGAAGGTAATAATCCTTAGTACCTCTAAATATAATTATAAAGTAATATTAATTAAGCCTCTATCTTATTAGTATTAGTAGGTGTCTTAGGGTTCTATTAGGGCTCCCCTATAAGAGGTAGTATTAGTATATAATACTTTATATTAAGCTTTAATAGCACTACTAATAGATTATTAGGCACTAAGCTAGTTGCTTTTAAGCTTAATATAATATTTGCCTTTAAAAATACCTTATTAAACACCTTCCTAAGGGTTATAATAAAGGCTTTTTTATTAATCTAGCTAATATAGTCTATTACTAAGACTCTAATCTCTTTACTGTATGCTTACTTTAGGGGGGCAAAACAACCTATATTAAGTAGTTATAGGATGTAAGATAAGTATAGAGGTATATATAGGGTAATAATCTTACTCTCTATATAAAGATTTTAGAAAGTAAGTAACTTATAGCTCTTATAGCTGTTAATAATTAGCATTATATAGCTACCTACCTTCTAGCCCTAAATCTACTTAATAAAGTGCCTTAACTAGGCTATACTAATATTATTTATAGTCTAGCTGTTATTACTAACCCTAATATACTTTTAGGGCCTTAAATTAGGGTACTAGGACATATTATAGTTCTTTACTTTAAAGATAAGGTAGGGTGCAATTGCCTAGCCTATTATATTAACTATAGTAATTAAAGTTACCTACTTATAGTCTCCCTACTAGACCCTAATAGGTTAAGTATATCTCTTAGATATAGTAACTACTCTAACGCAATTTCTAATACTTATAGTAAAGCTAGTCTTATTAAAGTTATAGGTATCTTTATCCTAGATACTATACTTAGCCTTAATATTCTGTACTAGGTTAAACTAGGGCCTAATAACCTCTAGGTTACTATAGAGAACTCTCTAGCAATCCCTCTATTAAGTTAATTATAATTAGAGTCTAGGCTTATATTTAATAAAGTTTAAAGCCTATTAGGGGCTAATAGGCTCTATATTATGTGTAGTATATAATTAATTAGCTATATCTTTAATATAATAGAGTGTTAGGGTAAGTCCTTACTTATTAAGCCTTCTTATATACTATATAAGCACCTTCTCTTCTATCTTATTAAGAGCTAATAATTTAGGCTAGGTATTATATATTAACTACCTCCTAGCATGTTGCTAAAGGAGGGTTGTTTTTAATACCTAGTAGATAATAGTAGTGTGTTATATACTTAGTTCTTAGGGTTTCTTAATTACTTAGAGTATAAGCTTAATCCTATCTTCTTTTAAGAGTAATTTAAGGTTATATAGTTAATTTATTAATATTTAAAGGTTAGAGGGCCTAATAGCTTGTTAGGGCAGTCTACTTGCCTAGCTAGTCTACTTGCTATACACTTATATTATCTTTCTTTATTACTATCTTTCTTACTTTATAATTAGTAATCTTAATTAGCTGCTTTTTCTTAAGTTTTAGTATAGTAGGTATATTTTATTATAGTATAAGATAAAAAATAATAGCTTTAGATTATATATTACCTATCTTTACTAGAGTAGTAATAAGCCTTATAGTAGCCTCTACCTTAGCTTCTATAGGTCTTAATATACTAAAAGTATATAAAACCTTAGTTAATAGATTATATAAACCTTTTAAAAAAAACTATACTTACCTTTAAAGTAGTAATTAATATGTAAGCTTTATTTAAAGATAAATTACTTTAAAAGATAAAGGTAGTAAAATCCTACTACTTAATACTAGAAGAAGGTTTATTACTAATCTTTAATCTTAATATAAACTAGCCTTTATTAGCTTCTACTAGTAGACCTATACTTATTATAAGCTATAGTAGATATAATATTATACTTAGCCTATCTAAAGGTGTTTACTAGAACTTTAGCGCCTACCTTAGTATCTTATTATAATAGTAGTAGTAGAAATAGGAGTAGAGGTAGAGGTATTAGTAGTAGAGGACCTAGGGGCGATAGTAGTGTTTATGCTAATAGTTCTTGTGTTAGGTACAGCGTACTAGAGGTAACGCCTAACAAGGATTCTAGTCTAAACTAGTCTATATCCAGCGCTATAGTCTACTGCTAATATTAGTAGATATTACTAAGGATTAAGTAAAAATAAAAACACTACTTATAGGTTTTAGAACGTTTGTTCTAGGTTAAGAGGATAAGTCTCTAAAAGCACTTGCTAGTTGCCTCTTGTATGACTGCAGCGTTAAATAGTAACAATAACCAAACAACGCACTAGAAGGAGGATCCCCTCTGCGAGTACTGTTAAAGTAGCAACAGTACTCCGTCTCTTGCCCACAACAAACGTAGTATATGCTTTCCCTTTTGCTCTTGCCTTCCTTAGTGTTTTTGGTGCCAGCTTTAAACCACTTGCACCACCTACCTAGGGAAGGAAGATACGTAGGTGACGGATCGTGGGAAGGACAAGGCATAGCGTTGACGACGCATTGTTTGCTTACTATTCTGGTTAGTAGTTGACAAACAGAAGAGCCAAGGTGTGGCGCTAGTCTAAACTGCCGCTAGTAGCTAAGGAAGGCGCGTTAAATGCGTAAGGACGAACGGCTTCGAATCAAATGGCTGCAGTCAACGACAAGGAGGTGACCGTGAAGAGAAGAGCAGGAGGCAGTAGTAAAGCATATAGCAGGAGCCAGACACTTCAAACAATCAGTGGAAATTATTGGCGTTGCTAAATTTTCGTCAGCTACTTATGCCAAAAGCGTGCGGGTAGTCTATCAAGAAATGCTAGCACCTCGCGCATCTTATTCTGTGCGGAGAGTAACGTGCGGGTCACTCCAACACAACAACTACACTTGAGCGCTGCAACAGATCTCAAGGACGCATCCATTGCGCGTGTTGATAATGATGTAAAGGCAGGGCCTGCTTTAGAGGTTCCAGCAGAGGCAGCGTGGTTGTGGTATTGTTGTGTCTGGCTAGCGTGACCCGTGTCATTCAGACTGCTCGTGTATAAGATGGTAGATTTAGAAGATTAATCAGAGCAGCTTCACGGTGGTTGCGAACAGAGAAGGAGCTCGCGGACGGAAAGCGCGGTGGTTGGGCTGACTGGTGTAGACTGAAGCTTGTTAGTGTTGTATGGTGTGACGATGACTCACTCAACCACCTACGGCTCGACTGTCATCCATGAGACGGTGACCAAAGTAGCGATCGATGCAGCTGTTGATTCGAGTTCATGGGCGAGTGAGGGTAGCGGTGGGTGCAAGAAGCGCTTTACAGCGGCAGGCCGGTGTGTTACTGCAGGGCGCTGTCAGTGACGGCTAATGTCAACTTTGATAATGGCGGGCGCCTCCACGAGGCACAGACTGTGGTTCTGCTGGTCCTGGATCGCTGCCAGTCTGCAGCTGCGGTATCTTGATGCTGATTGTGTTCCCGAAGGTGCATGGGGGCTGCATGGTGGGCACAAAGTCCACAGGTCGCACAACAGAGGACGCACATAGGAAACCCGTCTTGAACGATGTTGTTGAAACATAGATACATACTGCCATTGAACTCGTTCGTTCGATTGTGTTGCTTGGCCCGGGGCCGCTTCAAGCGAACCTGCTAGCGCCTACCTTATTATAGTGCCGTTCCTGCTTCGCAGCAGAGAAGCCAAGGTCCGGAAGTCATCTTTTAATGGCGCTATGCGGCTGACAGTAATAAATCATTTAATGGAGAGGGAGAAGGGTTATCTAAGATTCTAAAGACATGTTCTAGAGAAACATTTGTTTTTGTAGGTACTGTGAGAGACCAGCTTTCAGTGAGATATATGCATGGTACCTCTCAATGTTACTACTATTAATAGTACGATGGTTGGCCGCAGATAAGTCGGAAGTCTTTCTACTCGACATTGACTTTGATTCGCAGCATTGAACGATAGGCAAAAGTCCACCCTCTCCAAGAAAAGAACCAGGACGTGTTTAGGGTGAGAGGCGGAGCATTCGGGTCTCTTAGCGCTTGCAGCAGTGTCGGAATGTGAAGCGCAGGGTCAGGGTAGTGTATATAAAGGTGAAGAGTATGAACCGCCTCCCGCCACAAGGAGTGCTGTCGCAGAATTCTTGTTCTCTGTCTTAGGACCTGTTTTGCAAGGGCGAGAATCATCGTCTCCGTGATTTTTGTCATCTTATCCGGTACAAGGCCTGACTCAGGATGTAGCAATAGCGTCATTGTTACACTTGACCGGCTCGACTGGGGTTCACTCCTAGGTGTCTTATCGTCCGCCTTTCACTTAAGCAAGAATAGTCTGAGCCCGGTGGTTTGTTACGTCGGCCTCCGGATAGTCGGATAGTGCCGAGGTGGTGGCTGTAGTCATCCTCGTCGTCTGTATTATTGATTTCTCCTCGTCGCTGTCATCATGGTTCCCCTCGTTATAGTTGTCGTCGTCGTTCTCGTCGTTGCAGTTGCCTTGCTGTGTCTAACTTGACGCGGCTAAATACTTGTGGAAACGGATAACTCAGAAGTGGAACGCTTGTTGGCAGCCAGGACGGATGAAAAGGACAGTTTCGCCAGACTCTAGAGCGTGCGATGCGAGAGAGTCAAGGGTGGTGCGACGGGGGCTGCGTGGGTTGTGTTGAGTGGCAGGTATATAAGATGTCGTTAGGACCTTGTAGATGTCGCAAACATAAGGAGCGGTGAGCAAGCACTTGTAGTTAGTCAGTCAGACCGCATTGTTCGACAGATCAGTTATCAGCAGATACGCACACGCTCTGGCAGCGCACGCGATATTGTTTAGTTTGCTGTGCTCCGGACAAAGTTTGAGCTTTATCTCAAGATATCGAATGCTTGTTGATCGCCGCGTCCGCAAGCGTTTGAGGCCGTCCCCGCCGCGCTGTTTTTTCACCTTCACCTGCGTCATCGCACACGCGTAGCCCACTTTCTGTAGCTCTACGCCACTGTTGCCTGCCATATATATTTTCCTTCACACAACATAGTCTGTGACAGTACTAACCTGTATATAAAGCCGCAAAATCGTTGTATTTCTATCAAATCCAGGAGTGGTTGGAATACCGCCTGGGGGAATCGTCCGCATACTGGGCTTTGTAGGCGCTATTCGTAAGTAAGATTCGTGGACGCTTGCTGAGAGGTCCTGAGGTCGATTTCTGGATAAAGCACAAGCTTTCAGCAGTTGGCGAGAATGGATTAAAAAGATCCGAGGTCGGCTGTACTTTTGCAGTTTTTCTCTTGAGGCGGGCTTAAAGCACGCATCTTAGTCATTTCTTTACTTGTGCTTGTTCTACAGGTGCGCTTTCTTTTTGTTTTTGCCGGTGGGGTGATGTTGTAGTGCTTCCATCTGCTGCTTGCTTACCGTGCTGATGACACGCATATCGCTTCCCTCTGCGCAACAGTATAGTCCTTTATTTTCATTGACAGCTTCAAATTCATCAGACCCTAGATATTGTGCGATAAATTGGTAACTGCACTTGCACTGCAGGCTTTCCATGATGACACTGAGGACCCAACCGGCAAGTTGAAGTGATTGAAATGTTGCTGTGCGTTCGAGCGGGCTGCGTGCGCCGATCGCACAAATCGTTTGCTCCGAAATGCGATGCGTAAATGCATGCTGCTGTAGCAGCCTATATATAGTTTTACACTTGTAAAATCCGATGGCTGAGTAGAGGTGTATGAGGTGCTCTGCTGTATAGATAGAGGTTCCATGTACACTCCTTCAAGTTTAGTGGTCAAATGCATTATTCCCTCAGCAGAACCTTCCAGCCACCCACGAGTGCTACAAGATGTTCAAGAGTCCAGATGTAGGCTTACTGCTGCGCTGAGCGACGTGATTGATCAATTGCAGCTGGCCCCGAACAAGCGGGAGTCCGCGAGTGCGACGATCTTGGCGCTACTCACAGCCGAAAGAGCAAACTGAGGCGAATTCCATCCCAAACAAGCCGCTCATCGTCTGCCGCCGGCCATCATCGAAGTAACCATGGAAAGTTCCGACATTATCCCGCCTCTATGGATGGCGCATGCCCTTCGCCCACTGCCCCGAGAAGAAGGCCAGACTGCCTCGCTGACGACGCGACATACGCGCACATCGGCAGTACACACCACACCCACAAGACGCTTGCACGCTTACAAGTTGCCATCACACGCGCTCCACTCTTGCCATTGAAAAGCACGCTGAAGTCCTGTAGAAGAATAAGTGAAATGCTGCCAAATAGAATAGTGAAGTCGAGTGGGTTGCGCGGGGCTTGCGTTGCTGCTGTGCTGAGGATAAGACATACAAAGTGCTGAAGAACTACATCTCCGAAAGAGTTGATGCTGTGTGAAGAACAAGTCTTTGCTCGTAATTTTTTTCGAGAGCAATCTTCATCTCGAATGACATTTCAACTGTAGTCGATCCGCCGTCGAAGCGCGCAACCTTAGAAGGACGCTCCTCGCTATCCGACCAGTCTGACTGCTCCCAATGCTCTAAATCTACCCAAACTGGATCGGCCAGCGCCTCTTTTGCAGTGGGACGGGGCCCTGGATTTTGATCTGAGTACTCATGGGCCAGCAGACGGACGAGAAGAGGGTCGAGTGGGTTGTTCGATTTCTTGAGCATCGTGATGGTTTTGTTGTACTGTGGATCGAACAGCGAGCGGAGGAGTTCATCAGGTTCATCGTATCTGAACGGGTTCGCCATGAGTTTCCACGGATGATAGCCGTACATCATCTGGAAAAGAACGAGACCTGCAGACCACACATCAATCAGAAAGCTATGTGCTTTCATCTCACGCTCTGGCGCGAGGTATGCAAGCGTTCCGCACGTGCCTGGTGAAGCCGGGATATCCGGGTGGCCTTTTTGAATGACCATCTGGTCGAGGTCAAGAAGAACAGCGTGGTCGTTCTTCACACCAATATTGGAAGGTTTGATATCTCTGTGGATGTATCCACATGAGTGAATGAAGTCCAGTGCCCCCAAGACACTCTTAAACAGCATCGCACGCTGGCGGAGGATATAAGGATCTCGAGTCGAGGTGATATGATCTCGGAGCGTCTCCTTGCACAGTGGCTCGTAAACATAGTACAATATTTCTTTCTTCTGGATCTCGAGAGTCGCTTCGTCAAGCTGTCCATCCTTGGGTGGAAACACTGCGATCAACTTGATGGCAAATTGTCGTGTCCTGCCTTTCACGGCTTTGTCCACTTCAGCTGAGAATTTGGTCAGCATGTTGGTCTTTTCTGTCATTGCCTGGGCATTGCGAGGCGTTCG
Source organism: Boeremia lycopersici (assembly GCA_022609225.1). Classification (NCBI taxonomy): domain Eukaryota; kingdom Fungi; phylum Ascomycota; class Dothideomycetes; order Pleosporales; family Didymellaceae; genus Boeremia; species Boeremia lycopersici. Next base: position 69,786 of record JAGKPY010000110.1, read on the forward strand.
GTCGACTTGTTTGAACACACCAACGATATCATCCTCGTGAGTCGCTGCATATACCACCCCTTCTGCACCGCGGCCAATTTCTTTCTGAAGGGTCCAACCCGAGCACCGCCGACTATCAGATGGGGCAGAAAGTGTCATATGAAGCGTGTCGGCGACCATGCCCTGATTTGCTGCATTGATGAAAACGTCGCGTTGTATGTGCCACTCCCGCGTGTACGAATGTGGAAGGTATTCTAGTCGGAACTGTAGACCATGGATAGATATCCGAGAGACCCCGCCTAGGACTGTTCGGCTGTCTTTGATCGCATTGCTGTTGACGTAAAGCTCTTTGGTAACCTTTGAGCGAGAGGTAATAGTGATGCCCCCAGACTTTGGTGACAGCCCGAAGACGATGTGTTTGCTGCGAAGCTTCTTATCAATCAGCAGGAAGTGGACGTTGCTATGTTCAAGCTTGGGATTCTTCCCTCCAGCCCACACGGAGCATGTTCGTGGGTCAAGAGCTTCGAGGTCAAAGACAAACATGACCTTCCAGATGGACATGCGCGAATTACGATCCTCAGTCTCCTCTACACTACGTGCGCTGTCCTGGCTTGAATCTGGTTTCAGTTGAGTGAAAAGAAGGTCGGCTGCGTCTTGGTCAAAATACTTTTCCGTCTCGCAGTGTCGGAATCTGCCATATCGATCAGGCCCAAATGCCATCGATCTCTCGTATCCGTGATGTGCAGCCAACTTAGCTGAGGCATTATCTGGCACGAGCACAGCAAAGGCCGTGGCTGAAAGGCTGGACATTGGCGTTGCTGTGTCTTTGTTCACGATATTGGAGGCCCCAGCCTGTGCAGGGTCGGATGTCTCATTGCTAAGAGAAGGCGGTGACGATGGAAGCGGGTCTCCCATCGGTGTGGGTGAATTGGGACTTGGGCGGCTTTACATCCTTGCCTGCATGAGATGCGCTTTGAACTCGCTCTCGTTACAGGTGCTAGTGGAATCAATTGACTGATGAGAGAAATGTGGCAAAAGTGGCGCTATTTCGAGTTGCGAAGCGAGAATGTTTGTGCAGCACTGAGAAAGCGGATATATTGAGCTGAATTGGGAGCCGGAGGAGTGAAAATGTTGTTTACGGTGACCCACTCGTCACTGACCTAAGTTGGCACCAACATTACCTTTAGTCCGTTCAATGTGCTTAACCAGGATACTGGTACTGTGAATATTGCAAAATCCTACAGGAACTCACTTTAAAAAAATTCATAAGCAAGACAATGATAGCACTGTGTGATACCGAGGGCGCGAGTAGCAATGACGTGGAGATCACCTGAAGTCATAATGAACATTGTGGAGAATTAATGCATCTTGGTTTGTAGTTCTCTCGCTCAGAGATCTTTGAATGCGGCAGAAAAGTCCTTGAATGCACTGAAACTATCCATAAGGCTGGGAAATCTTCACCAGATCGCGGAACGAAGCTTTTGCTAGAGTCGTCACCACGACCTGCCGATCACGTTGAAATGCCATGGATCTACGCAGAGAAGCACGACCACACAGAAAACAAGATGCAACTCATTCCAGAAGTGCTGTTGATTTGGCGACAGGGTCGTAAGCGAGAAGAAATTCAAGCAGCAGGACTCCGAAGGCAAGAGACTAGGAAAAGACGTGAAGTGGACGGAGAGATAATCAAAAGACTGGCTCGAGCGAGCATGAAGTATGTAGCCATTACTGCAACTCTCTTACCTCCAGTAGTCACATCCCATCTTCCAGCTGTGACCGTCTCATCTCGAACGAAGATGGTCCTCGGTTGATCATAGACAACTCGTATTCGTGTCGAGGCTCTGGTTGATTCCGAAACAATTGATATCGACCTCTGCAATGGCAGCGCAGGGTATGAAGTCGTTGAGATTTAACAGCACTCTCGAGATCTGATGTATACCAAGAGTCTCGTGCCTATGCACGAGATAGCTAATCCTCCCACCAAGTACTGGCTCCAAAAAGGTGGCTTGTTTGCCTCTGAGGTCATACATCTTGCATTGTAAAGGAAAGGCTCTCGGAGACCATCCGTATTGCGGTTTTATGGATCAAAGGCCGATCTTCTGTCCATGTACACGCGCAGAACATCGTTTTCCCTTCCTTCGATTGACATTTGACTGGAGAGGAACGGAGACGGCGACGGTGAGCTTGGCGCGGCGGAGGAATTGCCGGGCGACATCGTGGTCATCATCACTGTCGTGACAGGATTAGTCGCAGCTGATGATCTCATCCTGGTCAATTACGTCTCGCGATGGACCCATTTCGAAAACGCGTTGTTGTTGGGCCAAATGCGGTTTAGCGTACTGTCAACTCTATAAACACGTTCGACAAATAAGGTTGATCACAGCTATTTTGTGTGTTAGTTCGCATGTAGGCCATCAGTCTCACGTAGAACGCCGACTTCCGCCTGGGTCTAACACAACCCCGAACTTACCCGCCGCCCCAGCTTAGGGAGATAACAACAAGTTTTCGCAGCATAGCCCCGAGAAGCGCCCCAGTAGCGTTGACGCCGGAGCGGGCTGAAAATCAATCCTGCCTTATGGTTTCAGAAGACGATCTGGACGCCGGGAAAATGTACCGAAGGAGCGCTGTACTGTGTACATCGAGCAGTACAGCCCTTGAATGATCCTCCGCGACTTGTGACCCCGGTACCTTTGTACCGCTTCGCACAAACAGCCAATCAGCGCGCCACGGACTGATCATCGTTCTACGCTTGCGCATCGCCACCGTTCTCGAGCTATTATCTCATCTCCTTCTGGATTCAGACCTCGCAGCTCGGTACCTCTGCTGTGACGAGCAGGTCGGTCCGGTCAGAGGCCCGCTAAGCATCGCACCGCCCTCGTTCCGTTACGTTATCTCCTTCTGCATCCAACGTGGCTCGATGCACCTGCCTTGCTTAGACCGCCGCCGCTAGCCTACTTTCTGGCAGCATCCGCATCCCAACACCGCCACAGAGGGCGTTGCTGGACCTCGGGCTGCGCTTGCAGTGCAGCTGCAGTGCAGTTACAGAGCGAACGCATCGTGCATGGCCGGATGGGCGCATGTTTGGGGGTTCTTTGCTATGTGAACAGTAAGACTCTGCTGCACAGCGCCGCAATTAGCGTGCAGAGACTCCGTGCCGCACGCACACCACCGGTCTGCAGCGTCGGCGACGGCGTCTCGACTCTGGCAATTTTGTTTTTTGCGCCCCACTGCTCGCCCCAAACTGGCTTTCACGTCCTATACAAATGGTGTTGGACGCGGAGCAGCGATACAGTGGGGCGCAAGCGCAGGTCGGCTGCCAGACAATCACGTGACCCTCTTTCGCCACGCTGGGGAACAATGCAGAATCCCAGAGTACGTGTGCATCTTGCACTGGCGACGTGAAATGTGCGGCCAAGCGCCCATGCCACACGCTTCACGATGATCGCCGACGACCGCCGACCGACGCACGCGAATTACATTCCTACTCTCACCGTCCTCTCTAGCTGCGACTGCCGACTGCCAACCACCCGCTCGAGCTACGACCAAAATCCAGGTTGATAAGAACTGACAACTCATGACACGGTGTTGCTTGCAGGCAGAAGCTCAGGCGATGCCTCGGCTTGGTGACGTTGCGCATGTGGGAGATAAGGGTGAGGACGTGGAACACGACGGCCATGGACTCGCTGTAAAGAGGGTCAGTTATACACACGACATTCGAATCCGGCTCGCACCCTTTACTGATGCTTTTCATATTGAGCACAATATGAAAACACAACTCTTTTCTGACCCCGATACTCCTCCAGAGCAGCCACCAATGCCCCGATCTGCACCCACGCCTTCTACCAGAACGTCTTCGACATCTCCTTCATACCCACCACAGCTCTATTTGCTCTCACTGTAGCCCGACGACCTCGAAGTGCGCATCCAAAAAACCCCAGTGCACGCCCCGCACCCCGTCGTGCTTGGCCCGCGTCCCCGGCAGCACGAACATCAGCTGAGCCTCACTGGCGTCCACCGCCGCGTGTCAGTGTGCGTGTATGTCGCGAGCACAGTGCAGATGTCCGCGTTCGACGGCGCGGTTGCGCTGAGCAGGGCGACGAAGTCGAGTGATATGTTTCGAGGGCCGTGGAGGGCGTCGTGATGAGATTAAGTAGAGTAGTAGACATGGCAGAGTAGAGTGGGTGATATCTTGAGGTAGAATCGAGATGGATGGGTGGAGAATCTGGGGTTGCACGACGGCGGCGCGTGAAGAGTGGGTAGATTTAGGTCGTCGGTCGTCTGGCGAGGGAAACAGATTTGATGTGCAACACTAGGACGCGTGAATACAGAGGTTGCTTGGCTGCTTCGTTCTGGTGTTATTGGTGCGGAGGATCGGGGCTATACACAGGAGTCATTGTCATGTGTGTTTCGCTGGAAGCGAGGAGCTCCTGTCTCTACAACGAGCACGCAGAGTGTCAGATGGTTTGGTGCGGTAGGGCATGATACGTGTACGTGCCATGAGGTGAAGCTGAAGGTTTAATGATCGATTGATTGATTGATCATAATCTGCGTCGGTACGTTTTTTCTAAACCAACTGTCTCCCATGGGACATTGTACGATGTGCGAACTCAGTCGCAAAGATTTTGGCCCTTACAGACTGGAACAAAGTTCCAGAACAGTGTAGTAAGTTTAAGTCTTAGTCATTTCGATGTGGTCAGACACTCCGCCAGTTACGAAGCCCTCCAACAGAAGCCGTAGATACCTTGACGGCGTTACGCACTTGTGCACTGAAGTTGCGCCTGTCTTGATTATGGCCTACGAAATCAGCTTTCGGGAATCTATATTATGCTACACTGATTCAGGACATGATTTTTCTTTTCTGTAGCTATCGTCCGGTCTTGTTTGGCTATCTATTCAATCGATGACTATAATTCTACCCCTCAAGGCCCTCGAGTCTTGCCAATGACTCGGTTAGAAGTAGGCTGACAAACGAGCAGCAAAGAAAAGAGCTCAGAGCCGACCAGGCATGGCCCACACCGCTATAGCAGTTCCTTAGCGCCGGAACCGTTTGCCGCGCTCGATCGCACCGCAGTGAGTTGAAGTCTTGGCGGGTGATAACACCTCTCACGACTGCTCGAGCCTGCCTCTGATAATTGCCTACCTCCCACCAGCATCTTTGTTGCTTTCCACAGCCAGTAGCCATCCCTAACGCTTTCAGAGCGACTCGGATTATGCCACATTCCCGGGCGACTGGTACGTCCACGTGCCCCACACAAGGTACGCAGCATTACCTATTGTGGAATGCAAACCACGCAGTGCTAATTACTGACAGCAGACGAAGCTACGCAGACCGACTGCTGCTCATCTGCACACGGAACCAATCTCTCTTGCCCCGCCCGGCATCTCCGTAGTCGGCACAGTAACCCATTGATCGCTTCTCTTTTCGTCGAAACTGCGTCTACATGCGAAGGAGTCAGCAGCAGCAATCAGGGCTGTATGAAAACTGCCCTTGCGGGAGAGACGATACCGTCCAGGGCGCATGGCGGCAACTTGACGGCGCAAAATCTCCCAGCTCGTATCAGGCACATGATGCTCGACGGCTGGGTCGCGGAGCCTGGGGAGCCCGAGGAAACCGAACCTGGCCTCAGCACGTTTTCATGCAGTGGCTCACCTGCACCTGCTTCCATCCTGATCAACGACAATCACCAAGTTGAGAAGTCGAGGTTTCTGAGGCGTGTGTGCTGTTTCCCTTGCATGATCATGTTGGATTCGTCAGGCAACTTTCGTAGTGACGCAGGTCGACACTAGGGTAGCACGTCGACTGCTTCTGCCCCCAGACTCGAACGCCGCCAATGCCTCTGATACCATTAGCCCAGCGTTATAAGATTGTGCGGTATTGCCTTCCGTCAAGTCATCCGAGGGCAGAATCGCGATCGTCCCCGAGAAGACAGCCTCACCACCAAGTGCCCAAGCAGTGAGCGAAGATGTAAAGTCACTCAGGAACAGCATCGGCACAGGGTGGATTCGTCTGCTCTGATTCAAGCAATGGGCATTAAAGCGACTTTACCCGCGCGATGCTTTCGTTAGAAATCACTGGACACGTCGCACAGTGAAGCTGTACTGAGTTTCACATCACCGACGACAAGTTGCACCGTGTAGCACCAACTCCGCTTGGACATTGCAAGCTTTCGAGCATTTGGTGCATTGCAGGTTTCCATTTTTCTCATACGGCACGACTGCGCTGATTTGAGAATAGAAGAAAGGTGGAGGCGCTGGATCCAGTGGATGAGGTGTACAACACTCGGGACCACAGAGCACACCATTCAATCACAATGCACACATGTCAGATTTGAGAACAATACTGGTTCCTTCTTGGATACAGCTATCCTTCCCGCTACTTCATTTCTCCGCAGAGACAACATGTCCCATTCCCACGAGCCATCATCCCCAGCCTTCCCTCACGCAACGACCACTGAACACGTCCAGAATTCCTGCCAAAACCCACTAGCCTTCTTTTTCACTGTACTCAGAGTCCGCACCATCTCCATCTCCTCATTTCGCGCCGCCTTATCCTGCATTGTTCCTGAACACAGTGCATGCACCTCAGACCTACGCAAAGATAAGCCTTGACGTCAGTTATCAGCACCAGCCAGCCACTTCAGCCACTTCAGCCACTTCAACCACTGGCAAGCACCTCCACACGGCTGGACGCGGCATCGTGACCGTCGTAGGATGGCACCGCGCTCCATCGAACATGACATGTGCGCGCGGCGGCCATGTTGCGCGCGCCCAACGACGACGACAACCTTCTTTCATCAATATCTGCACACAGTCACCCACCGTATCGCCTTGGGGGACGTTCGCAGCCAGGGTGGTATCCGTAGTCGCGGGGGTGAAGCGATATCCATCTAAAGAATGCGCTGGGCGATCTTGCGGCCACGTTACTGCTGTGCTCAAGTCTTCAGATCTGTTATCTGTTGACTTGTCTTCCTTTATCCAGCGAGGGCAGCAGCACCATGCTACAAGGCTCTGACAACTTTCGATGGTCGCACAAGACCACTCCATACTATGTAGCGCCAAGATAGCTCGGAGCCATGTCCGCTGTCATGAAGAACGTCTCGGCCCGTCTTCTGAACCTGCAGTTCACAGCGCGCTCGACCACAGTGTGTTCTTCGTGAATCTCGACAGACTCCTAGCCTCGAAAGACGTCAAGGTGAAGCGTAGACACCCTTCTCAGTCTTGGTCACACAACACTGCTCCAGTAGTGTGCCCTCATACTATCCTTGTCGGCTCACACCACCTCCGCTTGACCAGTCCACTGTTTCACGCCGTTGTCACCTGCACAAACTTTTTCAGATGGCTTGGAAGAATGTATCACGGAGCCAGAACGACACCTCAACGTTGAGCCAGGCTGCAGCCATATGATCACGGTCGGTCATTCCGAAGAGAGCGTCGTTGCGCTTGGTCTCGATGCTTTCCGTCACCGCCAATTTGAGATCAGCTCTTTGAAGGCCTTCGCAGAACGCCCTGTGCGCCACAGCTATTCTACACGACATCTCAGTGTCTTCTTTAGGACACTGAGATCTGCGACAGTGACTTTCTTTGTTAGTCTATACCTGCGGTGAAGACAACAAGCTCGCTTACTACCTTGTCAGGCGCCGAACCGAGCCGCTCTTTCGAACAGAAGCGAATAGGAAGAGCTGCGCGCTTTTCTTCCGCACGCCTGTCATCTTACACCTTTCCAAGCCGGACTAATCGGTGGGTGTCTTCATCATCTCACTGTGATTGTGAAAGGCAAACTCGAATGTCCTTTGGTTAGATGCAAACATTCCAGTCTCGTGTGTCTTCACGAAGGTTCTGCACTCAGTTTGGAGCAAACCTTTGAGAAATATATACGCAGGCAAATCTTGTCCGTGGTAACACATGCATTAACACTTTGCCAACCTTCCATTAACAGGGCGAACAACATATTCACCCGATCATACCCGAACCATTTCCTCAGTCATACTCAACATGTCAAATATTGCCAAGTGGATTCAATATGCGACTATTCCTTTACCCGAAAACTACTTCAAGATGGACGACTGCCCCATCTGCTTCACGAAAGACATCAAGCCTACAATAATGCTGAAGGCTTGTACCCACGGCATGCACCGGGAGTGCCTTGAGGAGCTTATCCGCGAGTACCCTGACGACAAGCTCGTGTGTCCCTGGGGTCTTAGCGGATGTGCTAGTCTACCTACCCTGGCTGCGACGCCACGGAAGTAGTTCCCAGGATGTCCCCGGTAAGCACTGCCACCACCGTGAATACCTCTCGACGACCGCGAGCTAACTACCATTAGGCTTATCACCCATGTTACCCTCGTAATGACAGACGTGGGTCAAATGTCCTGCCGCAAACCTATAAGCTTGTCTACACTGTGTATATACACTCAGAAAATGGAACACTGAAAGACGAAATTCTTCAGAATCGGCGACACTCGGCGTGCTGGACATTTGGAGCCATCAAGGAGACGAATGAGGACGTGAATGACGTGCAGGTAGTACGCAAACGCAAAGAGCAGCCTCACGTCGATGGAGGACGGAAACTACAAGCTGTGAAGATGATCAGCCTCTCACGAAATCGACTGAGAAAGAGGACCAACATGATTTTTGTGAACCACAAGGTTGACTACGTCTTTTCGTCTTCATACCTCTGCGAGCCATGCTACTGTAGAATCCCAGAACCCCCATGAGATGTAAATAGTTGCGTTTCGAATTGGAGCATCTTGTTGTTAGAACTTGCATGATCCGAGCAACCTGCCTATTGACGTGCTATCATGATAGCTCGGGGCGATCCACGAGCGCTGTATCTATGATATGCTACTGTTTTGCATAGGCAGGTGTCCACTAGTATCGACCTTTTCCACGAGCCCACCCCTTCACCAGCACAATGTCATTGCAACAACGCAGTTCCATCCAAGAGTGTATACCTGCGTCTCCTACCTCCTCTTCGACCTCTCTATCTATGTCGCCCTCCGCGTTTATTTCCTCCTCACTCCGAGCAATGCCGTCTTGCAGGGCACCGATTATCTCACCTACTGAGCCCACGTTTATCGTGTGTGGTGAGGGACAGGGCCCTTTCATATTACTCAAGAGTCCCTTCGATGAGTATCACATCCGCGAGCCCTTTGGTAAGGAGTAGTCTCTTCCCCCGAAAAAGAACAGAATCTGCAAGCCAGTTTTCGCACCACCTCTGGCCTCTTGGACGTCCAGGGGATTTAGGTGCGTGTGCCTGACATAGCCAGAGTAATTTTGCAGACATTTATTGAGACTGGTGTAACTGCTGAATACATTGACTCGTATAGCAACGATGGATCCCACGACTTGTCGCCTGACGAGAAAGGGTACACTGTCAAGAAAGCACCGGATACCACCTCCTAATTCGCTGACCAGAGTATAGTGCCAATTCCCATCGTCGAGGCTGGCTATTCTCAAGATGAGACAGTCTTGTACGAATCTACGGCGCAGTAGATAGTGGTGTCCTAGGGAGAAGTGAGGGCTGACATCGCTATCAAGCTGGTTTGGCAAAGCCGAAAGAATCGCAAAACAAGAGTATCGAACTACTGTTATCATGTCATCCACCGATGGAATGAAGGCGTTCTTTGTGACAGCGGCTATGATGTCCTCGAACTTCGCATGTACACTGGTGACTGCATCCCAAGTGCATTTGAAACATGTGCTTTCGATCTCTGTCCGCCACATGTTGTTAGCGATGAGAACTCGTCCTCTTCCATCTCGCATGCGATGCTCATAGCAATGGTAAACCAGGGTCATACGATGCGCAGAAAGCAGGATGTAAAGGAAGCCACCTCTTCGGGCAATGGCAGTAAGGCCTTACCGGTTCCCGTGGCCTTGCCTCCAATGTCGGTGCATCCAGACCGATAGCACAAGCAGCGCGACTCCAAGTGTCTAGCCCGCATTGCGCACCACCAGGAACTGCTGCGTTGTAGTCCAGATGAATACATTGAACATGGAGATAGAGACATGAATTGTGGTCTTTTGAGCATCGAAACAGATCCACGGCTTAGATGATGGTTTGTTTGATGCACCCGCATTTCGCACCAGTATAGGGTTCGTAAAGTTATCTCACGGTGAGGCTTATATAGTTTGGGTTCAGTTAGACGCACGCATGCGTACGCGGAACGAATGAAACACATGGATATGCGCGGAGATCTACAGCTTCTAGTCGACAAACATGGGCTGTTATCCTTCAATCTAATATCGAAGCTTACTTGTTGTAGTATGTGGAGCTTGCATGCCCATTTTACACAAGTTCATGATAAGGGCGCAGGAACTGCGCATGCAGTCGATTGACTACTATGTCGTTGGCGAATTATGAAGAGACCACAAACGCCATCTCAGAGAGCGTATGTCCTATTCAGCGACATCACACTTCAAGTCTCCATCCCTAAATGCCCGCTTTCGTACTTGTTCGACCGAGCATTCTCCCACTCGATCATCCATTGTTTTTGGCAGTCCACCGTCATCTTTCCATACCGCCATCCAGATGCTTCCACTTCACCGCAGTCACATGCTGACCAATGATTTCCGACCCCTCAATCAAACGCTTTAAATTTTTCGACTTCTAGAAAGGTCTATCAAGCAACTGAGCGGTGACGTTGACTCTCTAAGAGGTGCAGGCATGTTTACGCACACTCCAGATTCAGATCCAAACTGACGTGTCGTAGATGTTGTCTCTGACTAGGCGGGGGTAGTTGCCGCAAGTAAATTCCATGTCCTCAGACATGGCGCGAATTCCACCGAGAAACCTACGTTTTAGATGCCGGGTAATCTAGCCTCCCATGAAGCAGACGATGAAGAGGTGGGATTGAACGCGCAGGGCACCACTGCGACTAGCCAGGGAGAAGACAGAGAGCGGACAGCTACTGCCGTACACCAGAACTCCTATCCGGCTCAGCACGAAAATAGAGACAACGATACCTTCAGTCTCGGCAGATATATGACACACCACGCACCTGAGGAGCTGCTCTAGTCCAGTGAAGAAACTATCAGCAACGCCAGCTCAGGGCCGCCCACCTCCAGCCATCAGCCCACGACTCAGGCTGTATCGCCGCCTCTCATCACACATCAGGTATCATCTAGATTGCGTAATTTTGTTCGCATGTTGTTGCCAGGCTCGGGCTTTACTGACCTGGTGCGAGATCTGGCGGCTCGGCAGATGTCCGGCAAGGGACATGTTTGTACACTTGGAGTTGTTCCGAAGAAGGCGGCCTGTGCAGCTGTGCAGCTGCGTTGACTGGGCGAGAATTGGGCGAAGTAGGGTATATTCCGCGGATGTTGTGAGGCGCTTAGATGTGGACATGGTCTGGCGGTGCGGATGTGAGCCTGGGATAGCGCACATGGATGTGAGATATGTCGGGCTTCGAGCTTTGGAGTAGAGACTCCAGAGACATACGCGAGAATTCGGCGAGAACACAAGCAAGCCCTACGGTATTGGGGTTGTGGCTTCAACGAACATGATGTATTGACAGTGGCCTGTGGGTGGGAAGGGTGTGTCGTCAATGTCATTGTTTGTCACGTGAGTGAAGGTGAAGAAACTCCCGAGGTCGATGTAGGCAGCGCGGCTCCGTGTGACAGTTTCGATCTTGGCAGACTGTGAATCAAGAGTCGACTGCAGTATTTCCTTCTTCATACTTCAGCCACTCCCTTGAGTCCAGAGACGAGACACAAGCTACACGCGATCGGCCACAAGCTACACGCGACCAGGCACCAGATACACGCGACCCGCCACGTGACACACGAGACAACTGGCACGCCAGTCCTTGATTTGGCGCGAGCAAGATCGCTCATCGCGCCGCCCTCTACGCCAGTTCCGTTCGCTGATCGCGCATCGATAGACGATGGATGCCGAGCCGCCCATCCACTCCATCCGCATTACCTCCAGCACAGGAAGCCTCTAAGCGGCTACGAGTTAACAGTCGACGTGTACGTAGGGCGTGGCAGCGGCCAAGACGCGAGAGATATTGGGCGAGCAGGTTTGTTTCGAGCGCCGGCGCACCTGAGAGCTCCGTGGCGGTTCTAAACAACGCAGGTATCCAAGACTCAATGACGGCGTTTTCTGATACAAGTAGGCTCGGCTCCGACGCGGCACAGCGTGTCCTTGGAGCTAACCGCCTTCGTTTCTCCCTCACTGCGACTAAGTAACCAAGCGCCCTGCGAACCCGCAGCCACGACTACCCTCTGCGACGATACCGCGCCCTCATTGCAGTGGTACCATCGCCATCACGCTTGCCTCGAGGCCTCTTACACATCTCGACTGCGCTCGGCGACGGAAACAGCAGAACCCGCATCGAGCGCTCGACCACGAAGGGCAGGTATGCCGTCACAATACTCGCGACTGCCCTCCGAGTCCGGCCAGGTCTCGGCGGCAGAGAAAAGAGGAACTAGCAGCCTGCTCTCCGTTCAGCGCGCCGACAAGCTCGGCACGGGGAAGGAGGGCGAGCGCTACCACGAGACCTGGAGGCAGGTCACATGAGGCACGCAAGGCAGCGCAAAGCCAGGACGAGCTCGTGCGAGAAGAACAGCGTCGTGCCATAGCGAGGAACCACATCCAATACAGCCTAAGCAGCGCTCCGTCGCTCTCCACGTGATGCTCCAGACTGCTGGATGCTGGTTGCGCGTCAGCGAGGTGCGGAGCGCAGCGGAAGGGCTTGGACGGCGAGGCTATATCGCGAATAGAAGAGGTGAGAGTTCTACCTGTCGGTGTCGAGGGCTCGTATGAGGAGAAAAGGGTGATAATGCACACTCGTCGAGGATTGCCAGCACGGTACATGTTGGGCCTCGAGATGACAAAGTTGGTCTTGAGTGGGATTTTGCAATTGCGCAGATGGGCAATGTGCATATAAATACGGAAATCTCAAGTATTGTCAAGACTGTGGACGAGGAGGACGTGTATGGAATTTGTGTTTATTAGTGTCGTCGGTCGTACTTGCTTGCATGCCTTCAGACTGACTGCACGTAAAACTGTTGACAATCGCAGCTACATGATATTGCAAAGCTCTATCTACATTTAGCCACTTGAAGCAGGAAGAGAAGATGTATCATCTCCTACTTAACGAGGAGACATCATGCTGAAATTGTGTGTGCTTAGTGACTGACTGCACTGTGCACGCTCGGCCGCAGCCATCCTCACTCAACCAACACGGTGTCTCTGCCTATGTATGTGCGTGCGACAAGCGCAAAAAAACAGCAAAAGAAACACTACCTGCCTTAGGTCGTTTTTAATCGGATGTGCACGAACTGGGCGTCCCCTGTTCGTGCAGATCCGTGCCGTACATGTGAAGTGTCTGAAAACCCGCGGTTTTATCACGACTCGAACCGACGACCCTTGACGAGGAAAAGTCAAAGGGGTCGGGGGCCGCCAGGCGGGTATTCCAGCCAGTCCTGGATTGATGGCAATATGACCGTTTAAGCGGATTATATAGAGCAAGTACATACTGTAGACGTGCTTGGTGTTGCAGACTTCTGTTACGGCCGTCTAGTATTTTCTTGCGCTGTCGAGAGATGAATTCAAGAGCGCGTGGCTGCTTTCACCTCGATGACGTCGGCGCGTGGAGCGTTTGTGGGCGATGTGGCTCGTTTGCAGGTGCTTCACTGCACCGACCACATGTCAAGGCTTAAGCAGTTACTCCACGAACTTCAAGGCAGACCAAATGGTTCAGTCGGACCAAAATGTATTGATGTCACCACAATAGACGTACTCATGCATGAGGACGCGAGTTCCGAGTGCAGTGACTATGTAGAAAGCTTTGAAACAGCTGCAACACGCAACATCCGTCAAAGCTATATTTGCTCTGCCTGCGATCGCCGCGTTGGCTAGCCCAGCTTTGGCACCTTGCTTGATACACATTCCGCATTCATACCTTCCCTCTCAATTCAAGTCGTCGACGTCTACTTTGTCGTCGCCTTCGCCAAGTCGGGAGCCGGCGAAAACATCGATGGCTCTTGAGGCGGCCTCCCGGTATCTTTGTCCTCAAACTAAGTCCTTTCTACCTCTTGCCGACACTAGATAGCTTCTCGTGGTGCCGAATTAATCGAGCGCGTTATCCCGGCTGTATGAGGTAACTGCGCTCAAATCCTGGATTGAACCGTGTCGTTGAGGTAGGCTCCCAGATGTTCTCAGAAGTCCGACCAGTGCCAGAGCTAAACAACATTCAAATGCTGGCAGTAAAGATACAGTTTGAATGATACTGGCCGAAGGAGTGAAGGGTACTAAGAACTCATTATGCGGGATCTCACAATGGTCACGAATTTTCTTCCGAGTTCGGTCACTTGATTTAGATGTAGAAATTCTCAAATAAAGACACTGTGCTCATCCATTGTCAACGCGAGTCGTTTTCCTGAACGGGCATATCTGCAGACATCCAGATCACGTTCGCATGCGTTCAGTCAAGCTCGAGAGCCGACATGACCACTGCAGCGTCCTCCACATATGAGAAGCTCGATCGCGTTGTCAACTTCTCCCGACGCTCCATTCACGCCGCATAGTACAGCTCAAACTTCGCCTTCGTAATGTCATCGAGCACATACGATTGTGGCAGCGGCTCGCCAGACTACATCGAATACATGTACGTCTGGAAGAAATTGGCGAGGTGCTGCTGACTGAACGCGGCCAGCGCGGACACGCGATCTGGCAGGAGAACCTTCCAGTCCAAGCGTGCGACAACTTACGACCCAACAGGCCTGTCCCACGTCCCCGGCACCCACCCGAACATGGTCCTGCAAAGACGTCGCTGCTCAACAGGCGCATAACGTGTCCGAGTTTAATCCCGAAAGCTACGACGTAGCGGATGTCGAATCAGTGGAGAGCCTCGAAACCTCTGCTGACTTCTTTATCGAGTGTGATTAGCATACGACCGAAGTCAAAGTCAGGGTACCTTAGAATGACTCGAGATTAGCGGATCCACATCAAGTACACTCTACATTTAGTTGGGTCGAAACAGAAGCCGCGCGTGACACCTTGACCGCGGGCGACGCGAAGAGGAGGTCTGGCCGACTTTTGGCCATCCTTGCAGATATCATGGTAATGCTCTCAGGCCGCGATCTGGCACACGTATGAACAATAATATTGGTCGTCGCGAATTCCACAGTGATGATCGACATTTTCGCCACGAGTGGGCCGCAGATCGGGAGATCATCCGTAGTCGAGATGGTATGTCGATATTGTGCGGTGTTATCGATGCTGCTAGTTGATTGAAGAAGGTAGAAGAATGAGAGTAGATCTGTGAGGTGATTTACCGGTGATGCTCGCTTAGCGTCGAAAGTGCTGACACACAGGTAAGGTGAAAATGACAGTGGTCATTTCAAAGATCGAGCTTATGCCACAAGGCTAGTATTAGTAGAAGAAACAGAGGGCTATCACTGTGTAACATACGATAGAATCTGATGGAAGTACCCATGTCAGGCTATAAATGAATGTCGCACCACTGCCCGCCCTTTGCACGTCTACAGTATTGGAGAAGGTTGGGACAGATGAGCGCAGCACTTGTGATACGAAATTCTCGTCCGTTGCTCCACCGAAGTCTAAACAGATGATACAATCTGATGCAGAAGATTCTCCGCCTACAGTGATGTCGGATTTGTTCTTCCCGATCACGCTCAAAATCCTCAGGCAGAACCACATTCTGATGTTAAGTTGCAGTGGCCGTGGACTCATTACACGATTTTCAAGATGCTGGACTCGAACAAGCATCTCACTTTCGCTACAAATCAACGCCAACAACATGACACATAACCACTTTTGCGAACAATGCACACCCACAGTATCCGGCGCGATGCTCATCGAGATGTTCTCGACATCTTCATGCGTGCACTTCGAAACCGCGGAACCATTCCAACGACACAGACGTCTGATGGAGTTGGAATAAGGCCAGCCTGTGGAAACTAGCGAGCGGTACGTGCTCCGACAGGAGCGGGCAAGGCAGCCGAGCCGCGGTCCACCTACCGTGTCTGTGCGCGTAATGCGCGGATTCGCGTAATGCGCTGAACTACCAAAACACCCCTATTATCTTACCTCTATAACAACACAACATAATAGGATTAGAAGAAGCCCTCTTAGAGTGTAATACTTTTGCATCTAAAGATAAGATCCTATAGTCTAAAATAGCAGAAAAGCATAGTATTATATAGTTAATATTAACATGTATATAGAGGGGTAAGACATAGTTATATAATAAGAAGGCTATTATATAGCAAAAGCTTACTTTATAATAAGAGGAGGAGCTTATAACTTATATAGGAGAGCTTACTACTTATTCTATACTACCTATAAGGGAGATAATATAGAATTTTGTATCTTTTATAGCTAAGAAGTATATAAGTAAGAGCTAGGTTATGTAGTTTATTAATAACTATTTAATCTATCTTATCTTAAAATACTTAATAGGTATAGATACTAATTACTATAATACTAATTTATATATAAAGTATAAGCTATACTTTAACCTACTATAATATAAGGTTACTAAATATAAGGTAAAAAGCTGCTAACGTGAGTATATAGCAAGTACACTAGATAAGTAAGCACGCTACCCTAATAAGCTATTAGGGCTCTACTACTTTAAACCTTAATATCTTAATAACCTAATTTTAAACTGCTTTTAAAAGAGAAAAGGATTAAGCTTACCCTTTAAGTAATTAAAGAGCTATAAAAATTAAGTATATAATATATAGCTATTATCTATAATATATCCTAAAGGTTAATTAACTGTTAATATGCTAGAATATAGTTAATATATAATACTTACCCTAAATTAGTAAACCTATAAAAGATAGAAGAAAGGATGCTTATATAGTATATTAGGAAGCTAGATTTCTAAGGGTTTGCCCTAATACTTTATTATATTAAAGATATAGCTAATTAACTATATACTATATATAGTACAAAGCCTATTAGCCTATAATAGGCTTTAAACTTTATTAAATATAAACCTAGACTAAAATTATATATAACTTAATAGAGAGATTACTAGAAAGTCTTATA